>RJWM01019249.1:0-39446 GCA_004363535.1 Dasyprocta punctata
TACACATCCACAAAAATGATTTGTTCAAGCATGAGCATAACATGTTTATTCACAATAGATCCAAACTAGAAATAACACTAATAACCACCGTGAATTAACAAATAATCATTACCACTAAAATTAAAGAAGCTGCTGGTCCATGCAACCACACGGATGCATCTAATAAGTCAAATATGCTAAGTGAATAAGGGAAGACATGAAAGCATGTGTACTATACAGACATAAATTCCTTTCTATCATTTGAAGACAAATCAGGGGTTGTCTGGATTGGATGTAGAAAGGAGTGACTGGAAAGGGACATCAGGAGTCTTTGAGGGATGAAATAAATATTCTGTTTTTGAATTGTGTTGGAAGTTTCACGGGTGTGTACATCTGTTGAAATTTATTTAATCATACATTTTAAATATATATAGTTTGTTGTCCATTAAATATTCTTCAGTAAATTGGACAAAAATAAAATGAAATGACATAATTTAAAATTTGGAGGTACCTTGGAAATCATTTTGTGGTCTTCCCTGCACTGTAAACAAATGAGGAGGGCAAGACTCAGGTGAAAAACATTAAGTTAATTATATACTTTTTCTGAATGTAATGAGGAGCACAGCACAATTTAGAATCTAGATCTCTTGTTTCTTGGTCTATGTTGCACTAACTATATAAATATGCATACATAGTAGACTGTTTAAAATACTATTGGATATTCAATAAGATGTTTTCTCATGTTGTTTAAATTCTCAAAGTGATTTATTATTAAACATGGGGTGGCTAAACCGGCAATTTTGTCTTTCCAGCTAGAAGAGGCAAGGAAAAACATTGGATTCTCATAACACATTAGTTCGCCTGGATTTTCCAAAAATGATAGGAATTCCTATTCTGAAATATTTCCAAGGTCTGAAAATGTTTTCAATAAGCCATTGGGAGTTTTGGCTCAAACTTGTGTTCGGTTCATGCTTTTTGGGCTTCACGGAGCACTCAATCTACAACATGTGCTAGAAACCTGGCTAAGGCTAAGATTGAAAACTTCTGCTGCCTGTTATCTGCCACTTTGCTTTTTCTTTCATTCAATGGTCCACTTCCACCTGCTTGGGAAAATAAACCTCCAAGCAGCCAAACAGATGGAAAGTGAGGATCAGCCCTTCCCAAGTAATCAACCTGGTCCTTACTGCTTCCCTTTTATCCAGCATATTGGAGCTAGTCTCAGAGTTGTCATCATGTCCTTTGCAACACTGCTCAAAAGGAAAAGTGTTTGAATATTATTTTGCTTGGCGCACTTCAGAATTCATTTAGAACAACAAAAAAGTTCAATTCAGTTCAACTATGCAGCAGGAGTTGAGAAAGGTGCAGAGGGTTACTAGGCATTTAGTGAGTTTGGGGTCCTGTATGGGGGTAATATACAATACTTGGTCATTTTCTTTACATGCTTGAAGATGTATGTTACATATTTGTACAGGATAGTCTCTCTATCAGACAGAATGAAACATCACAGAAGGGTTTGGGCAAAGAAAGGTCTAAACTTTACATTAAAAATAGAAAAGGGAAAAGTACACGTATGAAATTTTTGGAGTCTGACTTTTCTTATTTATGAAGTGAATATTTGGATAACCTTAAAATTAATTCACCTTTCTGTCTGTCCTGTTTAACTGGGTGAAGAAATGGGTCATCTCTGAATTCCAGCTCTAGGATGTTACTCTGTGTGTGTGTAAACCTTAAGTGCTGCCATCCTGCTTTCTGGTCTCTGGATTTTAACAAGGAGAGTGGTTCCCTAAACAATTCTTTCTATCATCTTGCACGTGGCCATGTCCATTCTTACATTTTTGGCTCACACTGTTAGGTCTTTTACAAAGATGCAGATGTTTCTTAAAAGTGGCAAAAAGATCAAAGCATCTTTTTTTGTGTTCCTGATGTGCTGGAATGGGTCTGAGTTCTGCTAAATCTGATTTAGACATATTAAATAAAACCAGAAGGTAGTGGTTTGAAAGAGGTTCTCACGAAGGATGGAGCTTCGTGGGTCAAAATTGTAGCACAAAAAACACCAGATTTAATTGCCTTTTAAAAACTTACATCTGAACACCAAAAACTATCAAAATGAATGGTGCTACACATTATAACTGGGTTGCTTTGGAGTATTAGTACCTCTCCAATTAATTAGCACAAATGTATGGACTATTGCTTGCAATTTTTTTTATTCTAAATACGACCAAAGAGACTTTTTAACAAATGCAGTAAAAGTGCAAAGTAAAATTAATAAACAAACATAAAATGTTTATTTGTTCACACAAAGCAATAGATACAGGCAGAAGAAAAAATACTTAAATAGCTCCCACCCTCCCAGAGGAGACAGGCTAACACAGGGAATGGTGAACACCTCTTTACCTGCAACACAAAGAAGTCCCATAAATTTTTACAAAACAGTTGTGAGGTATGAAGGGGAAGAGTTCAAGTCTGGTTGGTTTAAATATATCTTATTTTTCTTACACTTTAATTTCCTCTAATGCTTTTCTATTCCTAGCCCACGAAGCAGGCGTTTGCTGTCAAATGATATCTAGTAATCTTGTACAAGTTTGAGGTTAAATAACAATGTATTTGCATATAGGATCTGTCTCCAGTGTGTTTGAACTTCAAAGTTATAAAATTCTGTAGGAAAAGCCAGGTGTAGTGGTGCATGCCTGTCATCCCAGCACTCAGAAAGTTGAGGCAGCAGGATCCTTGTGAGTTTGAGATTAGCCTGTACTACAAAGTGAGCTCAAGACCAGCCTGAACTGCATAGTGAGACCCTGTCCCAAAAAGACCAAAAAATAAATAAAGTAAAATAAAATTCTGCAGGAATGAAACTATTGGCATAGTAGCAGATGGGAAATATTGATATATTTGTTGTAGGTCTTTGGGTGCCATAATTGAACATTCCTTCAATTACACTAATGTATTTAAAAAAAAACCATTATATCTTTATCTTCTTGTTTTCTAAGGTCTTTGATTTCAAAGCTTTAGAAAATTAGTTGCTACCTTTTTTGAATATTTTTGACTGAAATCTGTAGACTTCTGTTACTCAGGGCTGATCAGACCTCAGATACCTGTAGGGGTAAAGACTGGGAATAAACAAAGACAGACAAATTTCAGGGTGCAAGGACTAAGAAGAGCTTGCCTTTAGTAGATTGGCTCAGCTACCTCTGCGGATGACTGGCTTTTATTGGCCAGGAAGAAGCGCGAGGCGAGGGGTAGTTTGCATTTCATGAAACAGCAACTGTAGAAGTGGGTGGATAAGGATTAAATTAATGAGGAAACAGATTTTCTCTAAACCCAAATGCCTGTACTTTGACTAAGGTCCTTAGCAGATGCTGCTTTGCCTCAGGAGTGCTAGGTTAGCAGCATTCCACTGCTGCTAGGCGGGCAGCCTTCCCTGTACCTCCCTGGTCCTCAAACAAGGTAACACTCACCTCCCGACTGCCCCACCCCCCAAATTTATCAAATAGCCTGGTCCCCAACATTCTCTTACTAAGGAGCCATAATTTTCCTACAAATGAACACACTACATTTTCATTTTTAGTACAAAATGGAGGAACAGAAAGGATCTCTTTAAAATAAGCAGTTATTCCATAAGTAGCGGATACAGGCCAGTCTGAGATGCATCAAGTAAGCAGCCAAAAGTGTCATCCCAATATAAAGAAGGAAACTTTGAATTTTAAAGTTTGGAAAAAATCCATATAACTGAAAATAAGGCATGACAACTTGAGAACTACATTTAGATTCTTTCCGTGTATACTTTCCTCTTAAAACCTAAAATTATCTTAAACACCAAGAAAGAAACCTCATAAGCTTCTTTTCAGTTCTAAAATTTTATGATCCTGTGATGTAACTTTCTGTTTGGACAAAATTTATATATTTTTGCTCCTGAATAAAACCAAAGCCCTGTGTTTGAGAGGAAAAGGTACTGTCATTTGGTTGATTAAGAAATATTTACCAGCAAACTCCTACACTTCAGATGTCATGCTTTACACTAAGCCAGGGAATGTGTGGACAGGCTCTCAGCAAATTGTTCTCTGCAAATGACTTGGGTAACCTAAAAACATGCAAAACATATGAACACACAAAAAGAACTGCAAAATGTTTTGCAAGAGATAGAGAGGTAGGCATTTACTTTCCATTTTACATATTTGTTTTGCCATTTTCAATATTCCTTTCTCATTTTTTTCCAGTAATTTGATCACTTTTCATTAAAGTGAAAGTATTTTTCTGATAAAGCAATTGTGTCTGTAGTTCAGACTTCTAGGAGCAAATACGTTTCTAAAAATTGTTAGCATCCAGCCGGGCGTGGTGGCACATGCCTTTAATCCCAGCACTTGGGAGGCTGAAGTAGATGGAGCATTGTGAGTTCAAGGCCAGCTAGGGCTACAATGCGAGCGCAAGATCGACCTAAGCTATAGAGTGCGACCCTGCCTCCAGAAAATAAATAAATAAATAAATAAATAAAATAAAAAAATAAAAATAAAAAATAAAAATTGGTAGCATCATGTAGATGTTGCTATAATATTTTTAAAAAGTTATTTGTAATCTTGTGTAATAGGGATGTGTAGTGACTGTTCCTGGCATAATTGATCAAGCAGGGTGTGATACAAGAGTTATTAATTTATAAAACATATGCCTCAAGCTAATTATATTTATTCCATAAAAAATTTCTTTTTAGTGAAGAGAATTTCATTCTAACAGTCTGCTGCCTCTTGGAATCCTATCGTCTAAGTTTACCATAGCGTTTTTATTTTGTGGTAAAGTCAAAAGAGTTTATTGAGATATTAAAAGATCATTTTACTATAAACACTGTCAAGTTCTGGAAATGAATTGATCAACAATAAAAGAGAAAGCTTAAGAATAATAATATCCATACCTATTAAGGGATGGTGGAGAGACCAACCAGTTGAATTACACTGAACAGAAGTTCCAGTCTTACAATGTTTGTATCATAAGCCTTTCAGCCAGGTATTTAAAAAAATATCATGTTACTGAAAGATGACTCCCACTCTGTGCTATCTGCCTGGAGTCCCCAAGGTCACTTTATACTGGGAATTATTCTTGGTGCTAAGCATGTGACTTCCAAGTACAGTTCAATTTGCTAAATCATGGCCCAGATAGTGGTACCAACTGTTTGCAAACTAACTGGATATATGGTAACACTTATGGTGCAAAGTCTGAAAATCAGTTAATTTTTTGTCTCAATTTGTCTTAAGAAAATAAGAAACCTATTATGCATTTGACTTTAAATGAAAAATTTAAATCTTTGCCTTTTCTGATATTTGGATATTACTGAATTTCATAAGTCATATAGTGAGGATTTGAGAATAGAATATCTCAATCAAAGCCTGTCCTTGACACTGACCAGCTATATGTCCTTAACCATCTTCATTCTTTAGCTTCTTGATGCATAAAATGGAAATAATTACTGTTCCTATCTGTCTTAGTTACTTTTTGCTCGTTGCCGAGACGAAATACCTGATGCCCAAAGTTAGGGAAGGAAAGGTTTATTCTTACAGTTTCTTGGGAGTTTCAGTCCATAAAGTGGGCTCCAAGGCAGCATGGGATGACAGGGCTACAGTTCATGGCGGCTGCAAGCTGCAAGGCGCAATCCGCACTGGCGAGAGAGAGGGTGGAAGCCAGGAAGCAAGAGGAAGACCCGCCTTCCCTTATACTGTATCTCAGCTCCACCCCTGGGCGGGTGTAGCAGTCACGTCATTAATCCTGGTGCTAGACAACAAACTGATCACAAGCATCAGACTCAGTCCCATCAAAAGTATGAGGACTTGGGGGTACATAGCATATCCTATACACTATCTCTCACGTGTGTCTGATGATGAAGGGAAGGGGAAAATATCTTTGATGGAAATCGTATTTTTAATGAACTCTCACAAAGTTTTCCCTATTACCATCTTCAAATATTCCCGTACCTGAAACCCCGAGCTTGTTGTCTGTTTGAATACAATAAATTATTTTCTACCTCTTTTACCTTTTTCATTCTTAGTTCTTTCTACCCAGAACTTCTTCACTGGCACACTACTTCCTTTGAAGGAGACTCATTCCTTTCAACTTGTTTGCATAAATTACTTAGCAATATTTGTATAATTGTGCAGCTAACCAGAAAATTTTATTATTGATACTACAAATTTTAGCAAATATGTGAGTTACTAAAACAGTAATGTTTGCATATAAGAACTTTTGGAATAGTGGTTTGATGTTTGGAACACACTTATGTCTCTTATAATATGTAGGCATGACTTAGATTTCACAGATGTATTCTGGAAAATATGAATTTGTATTTCAGACAATTATACTTTAGTCAATATGTAAACAGAAACAATTATGTTTTGAAGTAAGCATGTAAGAATCAGCCTCAGGTACTATTTTTTTTTTCACTGAGACAACAATAGATTTTAATGAGAAAAGTTTGCTTTACTGAGTAACTGCTGGAAGTGGTTATGCCTTGATATTCCATTAAAGAGCTTGCATGTCCACAGGCTAACTCAGAGCTAAAGAGAATAAACACCATTCTCCACTTCTGGGGTGATAAAAAAAAAAATAAAATTCCAAAAATATCAGAGGTGCAAATGCCCCAAGGCATAGAGCAGAAGTGTTGATTTCCATCCTGTATATATCAGTTGAACTTGCTCTGATCAAAATAAGAAGAGAAAAAAGAAGCTCAGTAGGTAAAGGAAAGACATTTTTATAATGAAAAAAATAAAAGGATATAGTTTCCTCTTCTTGCAACAATAGAAAAGCTAGATAAGTCAAATGGAACTATCAAGACATTTTAAATTGCATGCCTTTCAGATGTTTATATTATTTATTTATTTATATATTTTTGGTACCAGGGATCAAACTCACAACCTCGCGCCTGCCAGGCAAGCACTTAGACCACTGAGCTAAATCTCCAGCCCTATTTTTTGAGACAAGTCTGACTATGCAGTTCTGGCTGCCCTTGAGCTCACTTTGTAGCCCAGACTGGTCTCAAACTCGCAAGGTTCCTCCTGCCTCAGCCTCCTCAATGCTGGGATTAAAGGCATGCACCACCATGCCCAGCTTTGAGTGCGCTTTTATAAATGAGATTTCAAATCCCACTTTGAGAAAGGGTACAGAGGTGATTCATCAGAACAAACACTTCTCATTCATGATAGCTTATTGATATCTTAAAGAAATTTGATATTGCTCAGAAAGACAGAACTAAACCTGAAATACTGTAAAAATGTTATTTGGTCCTCTGTTAATTAAAGAACTGTAAGAGCCATTGTATTATTCAGAGGTCTCTCTCTCTCAGTCTCTCTCTCTCTCTCTCTCTTTCACACACACTCACACAAACACGCACAGAGGTATATATTTTTTCTGTCTGTTTGCTTTCCAGGTAAGTTGTGACTTTTCCAAAGGCAAAACTGTAGCCTATTAATAATCTAATTTCAAATCTTAAAAAAATAGATTAAGTGAATCACTGAATAATTTAGTGTCACAGCTCCATTAGTTTACTTTCTCAATATCTGAACTCATTCATCTGCTTTTATATTTTAAAACAACCCATTTGATACCTGCAAACTTAGATTTAATTCTAGTAATTCAGCAATGTTTACCTACCAGAGAAGGAAATTAAATAAGATGGTATTTTAATTTTAGTTCTAGATTTACAATTCATTCTAATTGATTATATGAAGACTTTATGGGTGGAATACTGAACAATGTTTCACAGCCTAGGGGCCATGATGCTATCAAATCTTCAGTGTGATAGTAAATACACTTTACTACATTTCACAAGTGTCCTTTGTGAATTAGAGTTTTTAGTAGATATTTTATATGTAATCTTTTAAATAAAATGTATAAGATGCTTACTTGTCTTTTCTATTAAAGGAAGAAATTAAGCTTAGTAAAAATGTTGTCTGAATCATGAGGGAAATTATACCGACTAAGAGCAAAACCCCAACATTTTAACTCATAGCAGTCAGACTCTAAAACCTTCTGTTTGTCCTGACTCTTTTATATTTTTGCAGAAGATAGGCTTGGTATGGAATCTGAAGGTGTGTGTAAGTGGAAAGGAACCATGAACTGGCTATTGAAAGCTATTTTTGAGTTTATGCCCACAGTCATCTTCCAGCACTTCACTTTTGTAAATTGTGAGTGAAGGAGCCTCTGTAGACACAATTGACCACAGAGCTTACTGACTCAGCCACGGAGAGATGTAGTAGGTTTTCTCTCCATAAAGTACAGAAAGTTTCTGGGCACAGATGACTAAATCATCCCTCCCCTTCAATTAACTGTTACATGTGGTCCTCTGGCAGCCTGTGTCACTGTTCAAAATAGAGGGGATGATACCCATGTACTACACTGTGTTTAATTTGAATCAATGTGAATAGAAAAGTGAAATTATCCTGGCAGAGACTGCTGTTTGCATTATATCTGACTGTTATTTGTCCATTTAAGTAATTTGTCTTTGTTG
Organism: Dasyprocta punctata; assembly: GCA_004363535.1. Classification (NCBI taxonomy): domain Eukaryota; kingdom Metazoa; phylum Chordata; class Mammalia; order Rodentia; family Dasyproctidae; genus Dasyprocta; species Dasyprocta punctata. The sequence goes on from RJWM01019249.1 coordinate 8,462, forward strand.
GCTTTAATTTGAATTTACATTGTGTGTCATGTGAGTACAGTTGTGAGTCTGCAAATTTCTTTTCATTTTTATTGGTATATGTTTGCAGTACATAATGTTTACATTCCTTGCGTGGAATTGGTGCACATGCATGATACATTCCAATTCCTTTTTTCATCAGTTCTCTCTCCCCATTCTTCCCCTCCCTCCTTGTCTTAATCCTATTTCCAATGGAGAAAGAATTATTTCACTACTCCCTACTATATATCTTTTATTTTTCTCTTTATTTATGTTTTAGGCCTCCCATATAAGAAAAAAACCATATGCTACTTAAGCTTGTGTGTCTGATTTATTTAACATTATGGCCTCAAGGTGCCTCAATTTTCCTACACCTGATTCAAGTTTATCTTTCTTAATGACACAGTATTACTCCATCCTATGTAAACACCACATTTTCTTTATTCAGTCACCTCCTGATAGATATCCAGGCTGCCACTGAGTTTGCGAAGCTTTTGCAAAGACACAAGATCTCAGTGTTACCAAGCACTGTAGAACTGATACTGAGGTTGTGCTTTCCTTGGTTGGTTAAAGAACGCTATTGAAAGACATTTCTAGGGTTTTTAAATTATACTGCCCTCTACATTTAATGTATTTGCCCCCATAACACTTTCTCTTAAAAAGTGCTTACAAATGGGAATGTGTGTATCTATTCCGTCGAGTGAAGAGAAACTAATCAGCAAAAATTAACATCTGTGTTTCACTGCATGAGAGTAGCGTATTTATAAGTATCTTCTCCCCTGCATCATCCTTCCCATCATTGCTTCTGTTTCCCTCTTCACAGATCATTTGAAAAATCTAGATGCAGATTAAGAAATGAGTCATGTTATAGGTAAAATAAGTATAGGTTAGTAAGAGCATTTGACAAGGTAGAGATGTAGATTATCATTACGGATAACAAAATTAGTTGTGTGATCTTGAGTGATTTATTTTTTCTCAGTGTTTTTATCCAAAAATGGAAAACTCACATAATCAACGAAGTTCCTTTCAGCTCTGACATTCAGTAGTTCTACTGAGAAATGTTAATAAAATACCAACAATTTCTCAACAAAACCCAGAGGTTTAAGGGAATTTTTAAAAATTCACTTAGTAGTGAAACAGTTTGGGGAGCAAGGTATCTGACAAGGTCTCCTGAAACTGGGCTCTAAACAAGCAGCAGGTAAAATGTGTTTCAAACTGCTCTGTTCCTCCTTTGTAATCTCCCCTGGCTCTGAGCATCTCATTCAGTCTACTGCACAGACCTGTCCTTCCAACTGCCGCTCAATCACCCCCCAGGCTGATAGAAGTAGGATTTATAAATCACCTATTTGACTCTGATGACAAATATCGAAATAGTCTCTATGTTTCATTCTCTCAAAACTCTCATATATATTACAACTTTCTTTCAGATTAGGTCACTTTTAAAGCAAAATTCATTCAGATTACTGTCCTATAACAAAATCAAGGCAGATATAAATACTATAAATGAAATCTACCAATAAATAGAGTCAAGGAAAACTTTAGTCTAATTATTTACTATTATAATTTGAATTAAATCTTATTTTACAAAAAAAGTCATAACGCGCTTCAAACAGGTTACATTCCAGTGGATTGCATCCATGTAATTGCACGCATTATGTGATTAATTTTTCTGCTTTTTCTGAAAAATTTTCCAGAAATATCTTTTCAACTTTATCTATATGCATCCTTCAAAGTAATGGTCAAGTATCACAATATCCTTAGTCTTTATTATATTTTAATGTGAAAATACTCTCTTAATATTCCATAGTGTGCTATTCAAATTCCTATCACTATCTCTTGCTTGGCATTTAGTTTTACATACATACATATGTATTTCATGATGAATTTGGGTATGATTTTCTTGATGATTATGTATTATCTTAAAATAGTAATTGTTCAATGAATGCATAATACATAGGTAAATATTCACTGCCAATTCATCAAATTATTAGAGTCATCTTGTGATTCTAAATGAGAAAAAATAGAATTAGAAAATACAAGTCAAAAGTGATAAGCAAGCATCCTCAGAAATAAAACTTGGAAAATCATTTTTAAATTCCTATTGTTTAATTTATTTTGTGGGAAAATATTCAACTAATTTGAAATTTCAAATAACTCTACAAAAATATTTAGTATTTCCATCTGAACAATATATAGTTTAAGAAAATTTAAAATCATTGTACTTACTTCTTGTTCATGGATTTTGCTGATAACTCTGAATTTAAATTTTCATTGTTTCAGATTTAGTAACGTTATCCAAATACTGCTTTCTGTAAAAAGCCTCTCATGCCCTCAAGCTACACATATTTGCAGTCTTTCTTATAGTCTTTGTCTTTTATTTTAGAATATAGTAGTTGTCCCTTATCCATAGTTTCATACTCAGTGCTTTTTATTACCCTACTTAACCACAGTCCAAAAATATTATATAGAAATTTTCACAAATAAAAAACATGAATTTTAAGTTACATGCTATACTGAATAGCATCATAAAACTTTTGACTCTTACTCCATCTTGTTGTCCATCATGAATCATCTCTTTGTCCAACATATACATGCTGTGTGACCTACCTGCCTGTTAGTCACTTAGAAGCCATCAATTATCTAACTCCCTGCCACAATATCAAGGTGCTCATGTTCAAATACCTCTGAATTTATTTAATAATGTTCCAGAGTGAAAAATAGTGATGGTGGCAATTCAGATAAGGCAAAGAAAGTTATAATTTCTTCATTTTGTGAAATGATCAAAGTACATTATTTTGACACAGAAACCATATTTCCAAAACTTTCATTTCACTGTTGTTATAATTGTTCTATTTTTAATTATTGTCATAAATGCCTTATCATGTCTAATTTATAAGTTAAACTTTATTATAGGTGTATACGCAGAGGAAAAGCATAATGCATACAGGTTATTATCCATAGTTTTGGACATCCACAAGGGATCTTATAGTCTATTTCTATAAAAAAGGGAGACTCTTGAGTACCTCAGATTGCAAAATGTTTTTTTCTCCTGTATTTGTTATTACATTTGACTTTTATTTATAATTTATTCACAAGCATGAAAGTCTTTGAACAAAACAAGAAATAATTGCTAGGTTCAATTATATATATTAAGAGAAAACTTTTTTCTTTCTGTTTTCTTAAGGCTTTGTGATTCTTAGTGTGAGAAGCTGAGATCTCTATTTTTGTTGAAATTACCATTTTATCACTATTTATTTGATTTCATATTTGATGATTATTTCCCTTAGTTTTCAGATAGTTCCTCCATTTCCAAACGAGAAGCCTATATATTAAGTGGCCCCTTTGTGTTTATGATGAGGCACATCAATTTGACTTTCTGACTCATATAACTTACATGATCCAAGTTCATCCATTTGAGTCTATTTGTCTATTTGGTGTTGCTTTGTAATGCATTACACTATTTCTGCTAAGAGTTTCAAGACAGAAATGTATAATATACATAAATGTTTAAATTGTTAAGTTGGGTTTTAAAAATTTGCGACTAGTGCTTTGATTTATAAGATATTTAATTATCATCCTGTAGCACAAAATATTACAATACATGTCAGTTGAGACAAAGGGAGTATATAAAAATTGTGTTTGCCCACAATGATTACATTTTCTCAAACAGTGATTTGATTTTTTCCTAGAGACATTCATTTCACATTTTGGCAATTAAAATTTTCTTTTCATGAGAACAATAGACACATAACAGTAAAAGAATTAAATTGTATTTCAGTACTGAATATGAAACTGAATACGAAACTAAATCTTTATATTACAGATCTATCATAATTGCAAAAAATCTATGAGCATTTACATGCTATTGTCACTGGGGAAAAGTTTTTCTTCAAATTCAGGAAGTAGGATAATATTTTGCACATTTTCCCATGAAATGGGAGAAGAGTGATGTAAATAAAAGGAAAATAAAACTATTACCTATAAAATATTCATTTCTTTCACATCACTTATAAAATAATTGAAGAACATAATCTCACATATATTTCTACATCATTATACTCTCCAGTAATATAATAATGCTTTCTCTGTATTCTCCAGTTATTTGCTGGAATTTGCTAAGAGCTCCTCCCTCTAAAAGGTAGTTATCGGAAACATCTGGCCTGTTCTTTTTGGATTCCAGTGATTGGAGCTTGCTTCTTCTAAATCATTTTTGAAATGATTTGCCTGTCATTCCCAATGATTCCTATAGTGAGAAGAATGATGTTCTAGTCCAAGTTGCATTCTCTGTATTTGCTTTGAAAACCACAGACCCTTCAGAACCTAGAGAGGCAGAGAGGACCTCATTTGTCACCAAGTCTATAAAGCAGCTATTGTTCCATGGTCAGCTATCATAAATTTTTCAGAATACAGTCATATCTATTTCTAGTTCTTAGCACTCTCCCCAAACCCAGAGTCACTTATGGAAATGTTTCTTTTAGCTGTTACATTTTTTTTTAGGATGTATGGTTTTCTTTTTAATATTGTTATTTTGTGGTTGGTTGAATCCATGGATACAGGGATGACTGTATTGTGTCCAATGGACATAACAAACAGATGTTCAATCTTATTAGCTATTAGGAAAATGAGAATTGAAAACCAGTTAGATGCTGTCACACTCCTATCAGAATGTAAAGATAAAAAGATAATAGCAACACTGAATCTTGGCAAATATTCAGAGAAATTGGGTTACTCACACATTACTGGACAGAATGGAAAGTTGTATTACTTTCTGAATTCTCAAGAAGCTAAACATGCAACTAGCATATAGCCTATCACTTTGCACTATATCCTAGGTAAATGAAGACATGTGCACACAAAAACCTGTGCAATCATGTTCATGGTGAACTTATTTGTGATAGCCTCAACTTGAAACCATACAGGTATGCTTCAAGGACTAAATGAACAGGCACACCCATTCCATGGTGTGCTACTTACTAATAAAAAGGTACTTGTTATTAGTACATGAAACTGTTTGGATGAATCTCCAGGTAATCATACTGAGTGAAAAGAGCCAATCCTTAATGGTTCATACTGGTTACCATCTTGATGTGACAAAATTATAGAAGTGGAGAACAGGTTAGTGATTGACAAGGTTTGACATAGTGGGTATAAAAGATATGTGGGATATGGGTAAAAAATGTCAGTACATGGTGTCATCATGATAGTGAAAATATTCTGTACCTTGACTGTTTCCTTGTCAATATTCAAGCTGTGCTATTGTGCTATCATATTCCAAGAGGTGGCACTGGGAGACTCTGAATCTTAGATCCCTTAATATCACTTTTTAAAAAAATTTTATTGATAAAAAGTAAAACAGAAATTCATAACAAAGTAATAGTAGAGTACCAATAGTCAATGTATTGCATACTGTCATCTTCAAAGTAGTTACTCAGAGTACAAGATATGGGCATAAAAATTCTTCAATCAATATTAGCACAAACTTTCCTTTTCAATCAACTAAGAAACACTAGTAGTATAGCTATCTTGCATGTTTCTCCCTTTTTCCTTCTTTCCTTTTCCCTTTCCTCCATCCTAGTTCTTTTGTCTTTTTAAACAATTTCTTCCCATTTCACAATATCTGTTGTACATCTATTGCATTTTTGTGTTTGTCCTTCAAGAGGAATTCCAAAAGAAGGTCCTGTCATTATAGAAGACAGTGGCTTCATTTATTATATTGCCCCTGAAAATTTTCCAGTGGAGCAAGATTTGGAGGTGAAAGACTGTGTTATCAATGATCCTGATGCTAGGCTAATGTGTGTGTATGAGTTTTTGACAAAGAGCTTTAAATACATATTTTTTTGAGTAGAAAAAAGTTTATACAATGAAAACATAAAGAAAATATTTTCATACAGGTGTACGTTATGTTTGCATATTTAAACTAAATGTTATTATGAAGCAGCCCAAAAGGGAAAAAAGATATATAAAGATAAATAAAAAGTTATAATAATCTGAGGCTAATTTATTATTGTAGAAAAAAATACATCCTTATAAACTTAGAATAGGTACACAGCATTTGTAAAGTCCGTGGAAGTCTATAGTGATGTCATTGGTCCTCGCATGCACACATGCATCAAGCACTGACTCACCCAGAGCAACTAGCACTCATGGTGACTGTTCTAAACAGATGTATTTTTAAAAATATTCTATACCATGTTCCAATTGCACTTTTTAACATTCAGATATGTTTAAATACACAGTAGTTATTTTTTCTGTTGCAGTGCCTACAATATTCAGTACAATACCCTGATGAACAGGTTCATAACCTAAGGGCAACAGATTACATCATGTTGGATAGGTGTGTAGTAGGCTATGGCATCCAGATTTAAGTGCACTATATAATGTTCAAACAATGATCATGTTGTCTAAATACATGGTTCTCATAATATATCCTTATTGTTAAATGGCAAATGACTATAGTGCATTCAGTCTTTCTTCATTTTAATTTGCTTTCTCTTCTTTTGTATATCATTCTTGTAAAATGTATTCAATTTCCATTGCAACTCTAGTTCTAAGACTTCTTCCTTCATATTTCCTGTTGACTAAAAAATCAATAGAAATAGTTCATTAATATCAGTTAATGACTTTTGCATAAGAAATAAAACATAGCAGGATGCGACAATAAACGTTTATTTTTATGAATACATTACTAACTGGGGTTTAGATACCCTATACTAGGGTCAAGTAGGTGGTTTTGCATCAAACAACAATGGGTAAGAAATTGTTTCTTTCTTCAAATTTGTGGTTGGATAGGAGAAATAATCCATTTTCTGTGTTTATTAACCTCCTTGGACCACTATGCCTCACATCAGTGGCAAAATTACAACAGGCAGAAAAAAATATGCAAGAACTCTAACCACATTCTGCTGCCAAAGTAAATCACATGCTCAAGTCAAGAGGCAGAAAAACTTTTTCGACTGGATTTATTTGTACGCTAAGCATCTATTCAAATAGTTTTCCACTTTCTATCAACATGTCTTTTTTCTGCTCAAATTTTAGTAAGATTTTGTGCTTTTGAATTTTTCTCAACATGTATTCTTGTACTTCTACAAACATTTACAGTGGTACCTCCGTTCATGTATTGAATTCTCTCCATGATTTTGATCACAAGCCAAACTTGATGAGAACAGAATCAAATTTCTCCATAAGGTCAACATTGAACCTAGCCATTGAGTTTCACTCATTTCTCATCCAACTCAGTTTATGACTAAGGAATGCTTCAAGTTAATTGTGGAAAGTATCAAGTTTGTAAACTGAGCCACCACTGCAAAGACAAGTTCATGCTTCCAACTTTAAAGAAAAGCAATTATGTAAATGAATGTGTTCTCCCTTCCCTAAAATGGAGGAGTCAGGAGCATCATTTTCACTAGTTTAACATAATTTTCTCCAGTTATTCCCATTGCTAGATATCATTACTGTGAAATGAGGAACTCTTTGGTCAATTCAATGATGTTTGGCTAGAATGATTAAGAAAATGATTTTCCAGTAGTCTATAGGATAATGAATTTAGTGGATTCCAATCAGTGGGGAAGACAAATGCATATTCAGTTTAACTGTGACTAATGATAAAGACAAGGCACTGTCTTCTCCATAGCTGAAATGAGCATGGAATCAACTTTCCTCTAGGTGGTTAACTTGTTCCTCCAGTGGTTGAACTCTTTTTATTTCATACTAACTCTTCTTTATCTGACAATTCTAGACAGCTCTGATGAGAAGACATTCATATTTTTAATTTTTATCACATCTATTCCAAATATCATGACTGATTTATACATGGACACATTGAAAAAGTGTCAGCAGTTGAAGAAAAATAAAACAAGTGATATACACAAGAAAAGCCATATTTTTCAAATATTTTATATGCCTTAATGGGCTTTTATATCAGATAAAAGTATTTTCAAATTTTACACCTAAACCGAGAGTTCTAAATGCATACCTTTCCCCATATAACCAAATCTCACCATTCTTCCTTTTATGCTCTTTGCACATACCATATCAATCTAACAATCCAGTAACATTGCCTATTAATTGCTGTAAAACTCAAAATCATGTTCTTTTTCTGTTGAGAATGGACAATGACATGTATTTTCTGATTTAAATTTTGCCTACTGGAGGAATTGCCTTTCTCAGAGTTACCTTTGAGGAGTTTTGTAACCCAGCTGTATCAAATTATGTTCAGACTCATATGTAAAGTAAATCTTTTTCCTTTTTCTGTCATCTAGTCATAAAAACTCCACATGAAACTGTCATTGTGGTTGAAGGAAGGTCAGCAATACATGAGTAGACATCATAAGAATATGACTACCTGCTCAGACAACATACTTACATCTTCTGACCTAATAAAATAGGTTATTATGTATTTCATTTCTATTTAATAAGTGCATTCTGTATTCACTAATTCACATGCCTTGTTGGGATACCAACCCTCAGTTTATTACAAGAAGATGCATTTATATAGTCACTTATTTGTTTTGATTATGTTTGCACTCTACCAGAGTTTAGCGGCAAAGAATTACTTTTCCAAAGAGAAATAAATTTTCTCCAAGACCTTTGGTTTTTGTTTTGTTTTGTTTTGTTTTGTTTTGTTTTGTTTTTTAGTACCGGAGATCTAACTCATGACCTTGTGCTTGCCAGGCAGGGTCTTATGCCACTGAGCTAAATCCTCGGCCCTCTCCAAGTCCTTTGGGATTTGCACTGACTCTTCTAAAGGCAAATAAGGCAGACCTTACAATCATTTGCTTTTCCTTTAGAGCAACTATCACAGACCACTTAATCTCTAAAAACTTTAATGATATGCGAGAGGCTTAATTTTTTCACATTCATGTTTTATACTTTGATATAAAAATGTCAGATATCTGAGGTCCCTTATTCACAATTACAAATATGTTATCAACAGATGACCACTATATATTTGAGAATATTAAATAACTGAAGTTTCAATGGACAATATTATGACACACATTTAGAGAGGCAACTTAGCTTTGCGAGGATGCAGTCAAATATGTTGATGTTGCTACCAGGTAAAAATCAAATTACTTTAGCTATGCATTAGCAATGGAGGAATATTTATTTGCCAGATGAATAGCTGTGTACTACTTGTAACTGACTGTGCTAACTTGCTCTGGTAATACACACACGTGCACACACACACACACACTCCTGGAATAAAGCTACAATTGGAATAACTCTTTCAATATATCTGCAATAACCCACATAGATTCAGCCAGCTTTTGCATTGGCCAAACATTGACTGCAAACATGGGTGGGCTATCAATCATCACCTAGGCTTATTTCAAGTCATTGATGGCTAAAGTTGTCCCAGTAATTCACTCAGAGACATATGGTACTGCGTTTGGCTTAGTATTTTGCTAGTAATGAATTTAGTGATTTTTATTTGGTCATTTCACCAAATAAATTCACCAAATTATCCCAAAATCTGTCAGTTGGAAAAACAGTTTGCATATTTTTTCCCATTTACTGAGTCTAGCTATTTCAACTACAAGTATAGGAATTAACATGTGAGAATATGGTAAGACATGTCCATTGATGAATTCATTATAAGGCAGAAACAGGATAAATCTCAATTTCATTACTAATCTAACTTTCATAGATGGCAAAATAGATTGCATCACTATTTTGTTCCCCCAAATTAGAAATAATTCAGAGGTAGTGTCTTAAAAGTTTTCTTATTGTCTCACAGATTAGTCTTCTTGGAAATATTTTGGAAAAATTCTAACAGTGCGTATTTGTATTTTTTCATTTTAGTGCAATAAATCCTCAAGCATTTATTGGATTAAAACAGCAACATGTTTAGTATTTTACATTTCTCTTGGTTAGAAGTTGGATGCAGTCCTTATGAGGTTGCATCAAACTTGCTTTATTTTTGCCTCCCATTTCCAGTTCTAAAGGCTCCCCTCCTTTTCAGACTGCCGCTGTCTTCTGTCATGTTTGAAGCCAGTGACCTTGTGTTTCTATGAATATTTTCTATAGTCACATCTCCCTCTGACTCTCACTTTCTGACTCCATTCTTTCTTCCTTTTAAGGAGTTTTGTATTTTATAGGTATCATCATGAACATAAATACATGAACAGAATAGGTGAATGAAAATAGATGTGGAAACATTTTCCCGTTTTAAATTCTCCTAGTTATTTTTTTAGTTCTGCTAGGTATTAATTTTAATTATATCTGCAATTTAATTTCACTTGCTGTGCAACCTAATATAGCCACAGGTTCATGGATTAAGACAAGGATATCTTTGGGGAATCATTATTCTACCATAGTACTGTGGGCTACGGCACAGCATTTCTTCAAGGATTCCCTTCTTGTAGAGTACTGATAAGTAGGTGAGAAGCCAGTCATTGGATCACCATGGTGAGAGATTTGGATTATATAAATAATATAAACATTTTAGTAAACTGATTAATTTCCTCACTTACTTTTAAAAAAAACGGTTCTGAAGATTCTTTTATGTCAAACTTCTTCAGTTTCAATTCTATAATGCCCAATGCAATACTGATCTTTGCCTTGTATTTTGAGGGTATTCACTGTCACCTGACTCTTTAATTCCAAAATTTCATCACAAAGTAGATTCAATCTACCATCATTTTATCCTTAAGTCCTCATTTTTTTCTCTACAACTTATAGAAACAGTATTGTGTCATTTAAGTTTTACTGAATAAAAGATAATTCTGAAAATAAGATCAGTTAACCAAACTATTAACCCATTAGAGTCACTTCCAACTGCTAACATGAACATACTAAATAAAAAGTCTTGACTGAAAATATCTATATTCATGAATTTAGTTGCTGTTTCCAGTGCAGTACTTTTAGATAACTATCATACACAATTCTTAGCTTCCAACCACTAGATATTAGCAAGCTATATGGTCTTTTAATTTGTGAGCTGTAGTTTTTCTAGAGAAGATTCTATAATTCTTCTCGCAGCATATATTGGTTCGTAACTACTTCTGGGCTACAGAACAACGAAGAGTGGGTAATGGTAAAAGCAATACATATCTTGTGAAGCAATTGGATCAAATGAAATGATCATAAATGGGAATTTATGAAAGAAGCAGTTAGCCCAGCAAGATTGGTCATGCCCATAATCCTGGCTACAGAGGGGTCTCAGGCAGGATGATTACAAGGCAGAGCCAACTTGGGCAACTTAGTAAAACTGTGTCTCAAAATAAGAGGTGAAAAGAATTCAATCTCCAGTAATGCAAAAAAAAATGTGTCAGGACAGATAACAGCTAGTCTATCCAACTAGAAAGAAGAGTTTACTTACTGCATACTCTGGAGAAAATAAACACAAGTGCTTCGAAGTTCAAGTTCCATCAGAATCCACCTGACACACCCAGTCACAACTGTTTCATTCATTCAAAATAATGTCATGGATTCAACAAAATTACTTGTGAGCCTATATGTTAAGCCTCAATTTTTATTGTGAAATATGCATGTTTAGATTATTAAATATAATTCTGAGCCAAATATTCTCAGATATACCATGCTTAAATGGTTTAGAAATTTCTGAAATATCAAAAGAGAGAGAGAGAGAGAGAGAGAGAGAGAGAGAGAGAGAGAGAGAGAGAGAGAGAGAAAACAAGAGTACAGAACACAGACTGTGTGTGGTCAAAACAGTCCCTAAAATATTTACTGTGTGGCCATATATAGAACAAGTTTGTGAAAAATGGATAGAAGTGATTATGATCCTACATACATTTAATTCTGACAGTGACTTCATTTATATATTAAAATGCTACTGGCTTTTCTGCAAACTCAAAAGCAGACTAACTGTTTCTTTCACTTATATTGTATAATCAGTATTGCATCTATATTGCCAAGTAGTTTTTTTCACAGTAAGAAACTCATCCAAAGAATTAATGGCTCATAGTTTTATGGTCACATATTGGTACTACCCAGTTCTCAGCAGAGAACATACCATCAAAATAGCTAAAATCGAATAATAGAACAATCTCATGATCTTATATTGAGGGTCTCAGTAACAAGAACAGTATCCCACAGAATATAGTCAGAAATGGAAATGACTACTGCATTCAAAATAGAAGTAACTTACAAGAAATTCATTACACAAGGAAGAACAGGAAGGTTAAACAAAGAATGATGAGACAACTCAGAAACAATTGTGGGAATTCCCTAGCACTACTGGCACTACTGTTTGACCAAAAAAAGAGTGAAGAATGTTATTAACAGAATCCAGGAATAGATATATTACACAGAAACTTGATTATATGGAATAATGGGCCTATAAGGAGTTGGGTCTATGGTGCATAAAATCATTCAACAACTGATAGACAAACATAGGTTATGGGAAGAAAAATACAGTTGCTTCTGCAGATGCTGTTCAAAGTGAATAGGTAGAAATAATCTGTTTTCTCACTTTGGTTTATCTTGCAGTCTTGGATCATAACTGTATAGACTAAAATAATTTGGAAAAGAAAGGAAACCTACCATACTAGGCAAAGCAGAAACACACAGATATTGCATACAAAGAGAAAGATACTTGTTACATTTGTTTTGTAGTAAGCCATATCCTAAAGATCTAAATTATTAACTTCTAATAACTTATTTGTATGCTTTCCTTCATTATTTATCTGCAATATATTTGTTGCTGATATTTATTTTTCAATACATATTGGATTTATTTGTCTTGATTTGCAATACTCAATAAGAACTCCTATAAAATACTAAATAGAAGTACTGGCAGTAGTCACTCTTGTAATTTGTTTATTGCAGTGGGAAAGTTTTCAACATTTTATCATTATGAGTAATGTTTCATGTGGATTAGAGTGTTTTTATTTCTGTACACCGTGAAAGGTTTTCAGATCAGAAATTTGATTACTGCTGCTATTGAAGTTGGTGTGTTCTTAAAAGTCTTAAAGTATGATGTAAATATAAAAGCACTGTATGTGTAATTTATACAACTTGATGTGTTTTGAGAAAAGTGTGCAACCATAAAACCATCACAGCAATTTCTGTCATAAACATACCAATCATCTATAAAAATTCTCCCACTCCTTTTATGCCTCTACTCTTTTTCTATGGGTGATAGGGTCACATAACAAAATTTCTACCCTCTTAGCAAAATTTTAAACATAAGACATTGCATTTTTAATTATAGGTACCATGATATAATAGATCTCTTGGACTCATTAATTTTGCATAACTAAAACTTTACACTCTTTGACCAATACTTCCCCCAGTTTTTCTTTCCCATACTGCTTAGAAGCTACTATTCTACCCTCTGTTCCTATGAGTTGAATTTTTTTATATTTGTCAGATAAGTGGGGTTATGTAATATTTGATCTTTTCTGTTTGACTAATTTCATGTAACATAATGTACTTCAGGTTAACATGTGATGTATTGTATACTGTCACAAAGGGCAAGACTTTTAGGCTCAATTTTATTGCTATATATATATATATATATATCTACCTATGGAATTCTTTATCCATTATTCCACCAGTGGACATCTAAATTGCTTCCAGGTCTTGCCTAATGTGAAGAGTGACTCAAAACATATGAGACTGCACATATATCTTAAAGATCTTGATATTCCAATTCTGAATTTATACCCAAAAGTGCATAGTTGAATCTCATTACTTAAAAATGCAATAAAACAAATGTAATAGAAACTTTAAATAATAGATAGATTATTTAGATAGAAAATTAATGAGAAAACATTAGATTTGAATACTACAGACAAAGTGGGCCTAACAGACATACTGTATAGACAACTTTCCATCTAAAAGTAGTACAATATACATTTGTCTCAAGGGTACGTAGAACATTACTCAAGATAGATCAGATCCTTATCACTAAATGAATCTTAAGAAGACTGAACATTGAAATCATTCCAAGTATTTTTTCAGACAATAATGGAATTAAATTAGAAACTGGTAACAAGGATATTGAGAAAATTCAAATATAGATGGAAATTAAATATTCATAGAACTAAAGAATTCAGAAAACAAAGTAGAAAATATCTTGAGTTAAGAAGAATGAGAACAGAACATATCAAATCTTAGAGGATGCTACAAAAACAACTCTGAAGAAGAAACTTATAGCAAAAATACCTTCATTGAAAAGAATGACCTCAAATAAACAACCTAACTTTATACCTCAAGAAACTATAAAAAAGCAAATCAAAGTAAGCATAATGCTAGCAGAAGAAATAAAATAAGAATTAGAGCATAAATTGGATGAAATAGAGAATAAAAAGAAAAAACATCAAGATAACAGAATTTTTTGAAAAGAAAATTCAAAGTGCTCAGCAAGACGGAAAAGGAGAAAATATTTAAATAAATTAAACCCTAAGTTAAAAAGGAACTCTTAGAACCGATACTACAGAAATAAAAAAGAAAATAAGAGAATATTCTGTATGCTTAAAAACAATCTTATATCTCCATTCCATATACTCTGCATTATTGCATCCTACGTTATTAATTTTGGGGGCATGTTGTATAGAAAGCATAGTTTTCCTTTGTACTGTTCATTAAAATGATTATATATAAAGTCTCAAAGTTAGGTAGTAAATTGCTGTATCATTTGGCTTTTTTCACACTTTTTTCTCATATATTTTCATATATATATATATATATATATATATATATATATATATATGTCTTTTTGTTTGACTGTATGGTTCTGGCTGGTCTTCAACTCACTTTGCAGCCCAGGATGGCCTGAAATGCTCAATGATCCTCCTGCCTCAGCCTCCCTAGTTTTGGGATTACAGGTGTGCTCTGCCAACCTTGGCCCATATTATATTCTCACATTTTTATTTCATTGTAAATTTCTTTAAGAATTGGATTTGTATGTTGCATGGACAATATCATGTCTTCCATTCAGCACATGAAATACTTTCTTAAATGTTATTTTGTTTTATTCAAATGTCATACAAACAAGTTTTGCATAGCATTTGTGGGAAATTTCTAAAAAGAGAAAAATTGTGAAAATTAGCAACTTGTTTTCTATAACACAATTTAGAAGTGTTGAATTTTTGAGCCTCCCAAATATGTTCTATTTTATTCTAAAGATTTCATAGCTACTACATTTAGTTTATAATATTTACAAATCTTTGACTTAAGAAACTATGGCCAAATACTTTACAAATAGTTTGAGGCTGTGTCTACAACCTTGGTAGCCAAAGTGCTGGCAGAATCCTATTATGTTTACAACAGCTGGACACACTGTACCATAGAATTTATAGCTTCATTCAGTATCCAGCGTGGTTCAATGATGTTGTAATAAATTTCTCATATTTCTAATATCTGACTTGTTGAAATTCCCGGCATGGCAACTGATTGAAATATGTCCATTCCACATGTATGTGGATGTCTCATCTCACACTTAGATTATCTATCATTAAAAAAGTGCATCTTGGGTAACACCAGTAGTAGTGCTCTGACTTCTCAATAATAGGAGTGAGAAATTAGAAGTCTACTTTGTTCTGATTTAAGACAGTATCATACAACAAATCACTTACTGATTAACTTTAAAAAGT
Organism: Dasyprocta punctata; assembly: GCA_004363535.1. Classification (NCBI taxonomy): domain Eukaryota; kingdom Metazoa; phylum Chordata; class Mammalia; order Rodentia; family Dasyproctidae; genus Dasyprocta; species Dasyprocta punctata. Next base: position 24,019 of record RJWM01019249.1, read on the forward strand.
ATGCATACACATGCATTGCAAACTGTTCATTATTGTAATATTAATGGCTATAAAATAGCTAAACAATAGAATTAAGGAATAAAAAAGATGATATTCTGCTATATGCCATACAGTGAATGGATTTAGAACATGTTACGTTAAATGAAAAAAGTCAGAGATAAATTATTGCATGATCTGCTACATATGTGCATCTAAGTTGTTGATCTTCTGGAGTTAGTTACTGGAGACTTAGGTGCTGGAAGATGGAAGGGGAGATGTAAGTCTATGGGAATTAAGTAACCATTAAACAGAAGTAATAAATCCTGGTGTTCTATTGTACAGTAAAGTAATGATAGTTAACAATAATTCATTGTATACTTCAAAATAGAGAATTTGAATGTTTTACCTCAGATAAACAATAAGTGTTAGCAGACATAAGTTTGTTAATTACCCTGATTTGATCACTACATGGTGTATATATGTGAAACATAACTCTGTCCCTCATAAATTTGTACAATCATTGTGTCAAATAAATAAAGATAATACTGACAATGACAGCTATCTGTTCTTATATCTAAAATATCTTCCTTCATCATACTGCTTATATACCATCCTACTAGACTATACTATATTAAAGGATTCAAAAACATGAAGCAAAAATTAAAATATCATTTAATACACAGAGAACCATCTAGCTTTTTTCTATAAAATTTGCCATTCAATTCTCAAATATACCTGCATTTTGGTCATAAGTACTTTTGAGATTGTTTTAAGACTTCTCCAGTATATATTACTATAAACATCACTAGTAGAGATAAAAACAACTTTGGCACTCATCCTCTTTGTCATCTACTCCTGTACTATATAACCAAAATATATCTCTGATTTACTTATATAAAACACAAGAATGGTGAAAGTCATCCATACCAGAATAAACTTTTAACCAATTCACTGCTTCTTGTTGAGGATGGTTTCGCTGAAGTGAGTAGAAGTCTGATTATCTGTAAAAAGCTAATAATAAATTACTCTCTGCACTCTGGCAGTGATTTACAGTGTTGCTTCTGCTACTCCGATCTCCTCACTGAACTACGACCTCCAACCCTGTTCCACTGAGTCTAAAGGGCTTTTGTTTACAACTCAAAATTAGTATCAGTGTGGATATGAACTTGGAAAATGAAATTCAAATATTATTCATTAATTCCACAGAAGCTATGACTGCTTATTATGTGTAAATGTCATAATCAGCAATGAGACAGTACAGTGAAAGTGACTTGAAGTAATGTGCTTATCCCATTTACAAAGATTTGCCTATCTCTGTCTCCCCTACTTCCTTTCTTTTATTCCATCCTTACTAAAGTTTAAATTAACAAAGAAATATAAGAATATGAATTAACTGATTTCATTTCACATGCTTTGATAAAGCAACTGTATCACAGAATATAAATTATTGGTGCAATAAATTCTAAAGTTCTAATCCTCTTCACCAAGTAGAAAGAGAAGCAATATTTTAAAAATTGCGACTTTTTATTGCTACTCAGCTTTTTTTTCTTAAGAGAAAAAGGTACTGGAAACACCAAATGGGAATAGAACAAATTAAGTTTAATTAAAATTACACTGATAAAGCATAAAATTTAGCCAATGTGAGGCATTTTAAGTTTCTTTTTCCTAATCTTCCTTCCCTATTGCAAAATGAATTTCTAGTACTCATGAAATCAATGTCTTCAAGATTACTGTGAAATCATGGAAAAGAGATGCATTTTATTCTGCAAACCATGAAATAAGTCTTGGAAAAATAAACTTCCTTTTTAGAGTCACATCTCTTTGTTTCCTACCTTTGAAAAGTCACGATCAGGGAGAAAGTTTGATTAAATAGGCAGTGGCTTCAGAGAACCAGCTTATTGATGTCATTATTATATAAAGTTTTTATTAAATGAGAATTTAAACATGGGTGATTCATTTGGTATTACCAGATAAAATGTCTTTTCTAGCAATGTGAATATTTGACTGTTTAATTAAATAAAAGTATTTCTACTTAAAAGTAGGTAGAGAAAGATCTTCTGATAATGACTATGTTAAGAATGTTATCCAAACCCAGATAATAATTTACCATTAAAAAAATTGGAACAAAATATTTTAAAACAACCATTTGTAAGCATTTGAAATGAAAGGGTCGTAAACTTGCAGAGTGTTTTTTGTTTGTTTTTCTTTTTCTTGTTTTTTGTTTCTATTTGAATAACTATAAATCTGTGGCTTTCTTACCTGTGGCTTTCTTGTGATGGTTCATTTTAGTTGTTAACTTCATTGACTTGAATGATATCTAGATTAGTGAAGCACACTTTTGCATGTGAGTGCATAGGTCATGAAGGTATGACCTTGGATATCATTATCTAGACCCTGGGCCCTTCCTCTCTGGGTTTCTCACCTGCTCTCTGATTCCAAAACACTGCAGGTTAAGCAGCTTTCTTCCACCTTGCCCCTCTGCCATATTTCTGTCTTGGTACTAGCCTTTAAAACTGAGCCAGAATAAATCTTTATTAGGTTGTGGTGACAGATTTTTGTCCCAGCAATGAGAAAGGTAACTAATACACAAAATTAGTGCCTGTATTAGCAATATTGCTGCAATTATACCAGAACACATGGTTCAAAAACTTTTGGATCATGTTTGTACTAGAAGTTTGGAAATATTTGAGGACAAGGGCTAGAGAAAACCCCGAAAACTATAAGTAGAGATTTATGGGTGACTTTGGCAGGAGCTCAGAAGACCAGAATGCTAACAAAAATGTGACCAGTGAAGACTATATTTTACATCAAACTGAAATTTTGAATAGAATAGTAAACAACAGAGTTAAGCAACAATTTATGGGCTGAGAGAAAATATTTTTCAAGTATCCATCTGACAGAGAATAATGCCCAGATATAGGAGAAACTCAAAATAACAACAACAAAAAAAAATAGATAATTGAATTTAAATTGGGCAAATGACCTAAAAAAATACTTGCCAAAAAATACAAATAGTCCACAAATACATTACAAATATTCTATATCCTCAGTCATCAGGAACATGTAAATCAAGACACATTTAGGTAGTAAGTTATCCTCGATGGAATACCTATTATATAAAACATAGTAGCAAACGCTAGTGAGGATTTGGAAAAAAATTCTTATATACTACTGATGAGAATATAAATTAGTACTGCTATTATGAAGAACAAAAAGTTAGTACCTGCATGTACGTTAATAATGCAACCTTTTTTACAAGAATTAAGATATGGAATCAACATGGCTACCTATTAAAAGATAAGTGAATGAAGAACATATCATGTAGATACAAGATGAAGTGCTATTCAGCCATAAAGAAAAATGAAAATTTAAATTTACATGACAATGATCAAGACTTTATGGCTCAATATATTCTTTTAAAAGAGACGTTGTGTGCTTGAATTTTGAGATATTGTTTATTTTTCTTTCTTATGCTGTGGGATAAAACTAATATAGTCTTTTCTATTTATTTTGTTAAACCCTGACTAAATTATTAAATAATTATGTATTAGTTTCTTTATCTCTTAAGGTGTTGTTGTGGTGGATTAACTAACGGTTATCTTGAGTGGGAACGCCCAGCTGAAGTGAGTCAGCATGGTTGTCAGTGTGGAAGACCCACCTGAGGATTGTTGCCGAGGCATAAAAAGGGAATAGGAGAAGAAGATTGCACGCTGCTGATTACCTAGGAAAGTTTTGCTGTGGTTGATTTTCCTGATATGTACACTCTTTTGCATGTTTCTAGTAAACATTGGCTAATACAGGTGTGTAGTGACCAGCTATACAATTAGTTAAAATATGTGGTAATATCAGCTATACAATTAGTTAAAATATGTGGTAATATCAGAGAGAATTTAAAATATAAATAAATGAACATATACATCTAAAATTATTATTTAATAGACAGTTAAAATAGTATTACCATTGTTTTCTAATATGTCAACACATCCTTCTCAATGGTTCCTATGTTCTTCCCTTTCACGCTGCTGTGGCTCTGGTGAAGGTCAATGTGATGCTCACGTGGGACACAGCAGTGACCTTACACTGCACCCTCCTAACTGGACTACACACTGCTACTGCCCTTATCCTTGTGAGCCACACTCGAAGCATATATTTTAATCCAAACACTTTAATTTCTATAATCAACCTCATGAAAGAGCTACCTCTTAGATCTTCTTTAAAATATTTCCATGATTGGATATGTGATATTTTTCGTATTCAAGTAAAGGTGCTGTTCCTATTGAAAATACATCATCATGTACTTTTATTTTATTTTACATTTTTTTTTAACTCTGGTTGAAATAGCAAAAGTGCTGTCTCTGGCACTAATTTAGTATGTTTATGTAGAGCCTAACCTTGGTCACTTCAATGAATCTACTTCTACTCTTCTTAATTGGTAATTAATATTATTGCCTATGCAATTTAGTATCCCTTACTTTCTAAACCTTTGAGAGGAGGAAAATTGGATAGAAACAAATGAGTTTGAGTCAGGGACTTTGTTTAATTTTCTCAGTCTTTCTAGCAGTGAAAGTATAGCCCTCGAGTTCTGTATATAAATTTCTGTGTTTTAGATATTTATTAAAAATTTGGTGTTTTTCCATAATAATATAGATTTTGTGGCCTCTTTATATTCATCTCAATAATCAGATGAATTTTTGCTGTATTTGTCTGGAAGTATTATTTATAGCTTTTAAAAAGGTATGTATCTTAAACTTTTTATGTGCTTCCTCTTTAACTTTTTTATATGTGTCTGACATCTTGACATTTTGATAATTTTTATTTCCTCTTACCCCTAACCCTTCCCTCTTCCCCTTTTCTCATCCCTGCCCACCTACAAAAAATCTACTTCCTGTTCGATATCATCTCTTCCTAATTTTGTTTTTTAAATTATTTATAGTTTATCATATAAGGAAAATCACATGATATTCAATCTTCTGTATTATTTATTTCATTTATTGTGGTTTCAAGACTCATTTATTTTTCTAAAAATAACTCAGATTTGCCCTTCTTTATGATCGAGTAGTACTCCATTATGTAAGTATACCTTGTTATCTCTATCCATTCATTTGTTGATAGGCATGCAGATCACTTTCATACTTTAGCTATTGTGAATTGTGCCTCTACAAACATGAATATGCAAGTACAACTGTAGCATGATGTATTGGGTATACTATGTACCCCCAAGTCTTCACATACTTTTGATGGGGCTGAGTCTGACGCTTGTGATCAGTTTGTTGTCTAGCACCAGGATTGATGACATGACTGTTGTACCCGCCTAGGGGTGGAGCCAATGTACAGTATAAGGGAAGGCGGGTCTTCCACTTCCCTGCTTCCGCCTCTCTCTCTCTCTCTCTCTCTCTCTCTCTCTCTCTCTCTCTCTCTCTCGCCAGCACGCCTTGCTGCTTGCGGCTGCCATGAAAGGCAGCCCTGTCCTGCCATGCTGCCTTGGAGCCAACTAATGGACTGAAACTCCCAAGAAACTGTAAGAATAAACCTTTCCTTCCCTAATTTTGGGCGTCAGGTATTTTGTTTTGACAACGAGCGAAAAGTAACCAAGACACATGATGACCTTTCCACTATCAGAAATATACCAAGAAGAGGTATAAGTATGTCAAATTTAATTTCTAGTTTTGATTTTATTTCCATAGTGATTTTACTAGCTATATTCCCACCAACAATGTTAATCATTCTGTTTTTCCTCACAACCTCATCAGCATTCATTGTTTATAGAGTTCTTGAAAGCAGCCATCCTTACAGGAATAAGTTGAAATCTCAGCATTGATTTGATTTGCATTTCTCTAATACTCAAAGACACTGAACATTTTTTTCATGCAGCAGTTGGTCATCTGTATTTTTTGTTCTGAGAATTGTCTGTTCACTTCACCTGCCCATTTTTCATTGACTCTTTTTTTTGGAAGATCTAACTCTTTTGAGTTCTTTATGTATTCTATATATTATTTCTCTCCCCAAAGTATAAGTAGCAAAACATTTACCTTATGTGGGTTGTATCTTCACTTGTTTGGTTGTTTCATTTGCTTGTAAAGAAGCTTTTAAATTGGATATAATTTAACTTGTTTGTTCTTGATGTTATTTCTTGTACAAGTGGGGTTCTGTTCAGAAAGTCCTTGGCTATCTTTCTGTCTTCCAAAATTTTACCTATTTTGTCTTTCAGTAGATGCATTGTAGTTCTGTTTTTACGTCTAGGTCTTTGATTCATTTTGTTCTGATTTACTACAGAAAGATAGGTACAAGTCTAATTTATATTTTATGTACATGAACAATTAATATTATCAGTATCATTTCTCCAAGTGTATGTTTTTGGACTCTTTGTCAAAACTCAGATTACTGAAAGCGCATAGGCTTGTTTCTGCGTCCTCAATTCTATTCCCTTGTTTGACATGTTTATTTTGTACCAGGACCATGCCATATTTACTTCAGTAACTTCAGAGAAAAATTTCAAATCTGGGAATGTAATTCCTCTTGCTCTTTTTCTTAGGATTGTTTTAACTATTCTGAATATTTTCTGGTTTCATATAATTTTTAAGATATTTTCCTACAGCTGTGAAAAATATTTTGCTTGGAGTTGTGTCAAATCTATATATTTGTGGTATATGTCCATTTTCACAATAGTGTTTCTGCCTATCTAGAAACAGGAGAAACTGAAATCAGTAAGGAAATAGACTCTCCCTCAGGGGTTTCAGAAAGGTTTAGTCTTACAGACACCTCTAGATCCACAGGCCAATTTATAAGAAATGTGGAGGACAAAGAAATATGTTAAATAACACTACAAACCAACTAAGAATCTGCAGAACAAATATATTAGTTTAATAAATGCAAGATATAAAAATTAAGAACTAAGAAGAAATTAAGAACTATTATGAATTGTGACATAATTAACAGATGTCAATCAAATGCATCATTTGGAATTTAAATACTGTTATAAATGCCTTTCTGTCTTTGATGGAATAATTAGAAAAAAAGTTAAACTAAAGAAATCAGAAATTTATAAATTATTATTGCATATTCTTGGTATTCTAATTGTAATATGACTTTAAAAATTATTACGAATTCTGCTCTGAGAAGATGAAATCAACATGCTTTTTCTCATTTCTCTTGCAAAACATAATAAAGACTCTAGGCATTATCCATGATGGAAATAAAAGGAAACTAAATAATGAAGGAAACAAGGTATATACTCTAATGACTTTAAACCCACAGAATAACAAAATGGCAAGCACCATGAATTTTATTTTTGCTTCATATACCTTAGACTTGGAACTGAACAAGAAAGTGATCTAAAATCAAGCACAGACAATGAAATCTAAAATTTGTTCTTTTTTTTCTTTCTTTTTTTTCCCCAAAGGACAAAGAAAAGCATAGCCAGGTAAGAAAGAAAAGTTTTAAACAATAATTCCTCTACTACAATTAAATATCACAGAAAAGTTTACATCCCATATTCCATCCATTACAGCAAAGAATGAACTAACCATGGACTCAGCCAAGCTATAATGCGATAATGAGACAGCTTTTTTTTTTTTTTTTCTGAAATAGTGTTAGAGAAAGCAAAATAGGAAGCCTGGAATATCAACCATATAGGGAAATAATGAGCCTGCCTTTTTCATCTGTTTCAGTGAGAACTATGTGGAAAATTTGAACTTTCACCTAAGTGTAATAATTAATGAATTACTCTTGTCTTTCTACCTGCTGGGATGTTGTCAAATAAAGTCTAATGGACAGTCAGGACTTTCACCACTGTCGCATACAAAATTGTTCCTTCCTTTGCTAGTGTCATCAGTGGAGGCAGAATGGAGAATAGTAGCAAGATGTATTACCTCTCCTAGCCTGTGTAGGTCCAGTAGAAAGCCAGGATGGCCACTTTGGGCAGCATTACTAAGGAGGTCCTACTTCTATAGTATAAAAAGAGATAACACTGGAAATTGGACTTGTACTCTGTACAAGGAAACTATAAGCTGGTGCCACAAGTAAGTGATACTACTGAAAGAAAAGTATTTACAATATGAATTCTTTACTAAAGGAGAGAAATGTTCAGAAAATAAAATGAAATCAAAATATTTTTAGATGCATAATAACTAGGAGAAATTTTTAAGTGTACCTACCCAAAAGAAAAGCTAAAGAATATTCTCTAAACAGAATAGAAATGTTAGATGAATGAAATTTGGAACATCATGAGTGAAAAAAATTAATTGAAATAGTATAGGCACATAAAATTGACTTTTATTTCATATCATGAATTTTCTAAATTATATTTGATGACTGAAGTAAAAGTTGTAACAGTGTCTGATGTGGTTCTAAATACAGAGGAAATATTTAAAACAAGTATACATAGAAGAGAGTATAGGGACTCAAAGCTATTTAAGGTTTCTGTGTTTTACTTGAAATGGTGAATTGACCAGTTTAAGGGTGGACTATCAGATTTGTACATATGTCTTATGTAGAACAAGCACTAAAAATTATACAAAAAGTGCACAATATCTATATGGGTCATTTCAAACAGAATACTAAAAAATATTCAACTAGCAGAGGGGAAAGCAGAAAAAACATAAAATCTAATTCTGAAGAAAAAAAATAATATACAATCGCAAATTTTAACATATTAATAATTATGCTAAGTGTAAATGGAGTATATACACCAATCAACAGATTCAGTGGCTAAGTAGATTAAAGTAATATGATCCTACTGTGTGCTCAACTCCCTGGTATGTCCCATTTGGAAGTCAGTTGGGATATGGCAAATGATTGATATTGCAGATTTCATGGGTCATCTCACCCTGATCTTGGCAGTCAGGACTAATTTGCCTTCACCTGGCAGGGTAACCAACGGATCATCCAGGTGTTGCTCCAAGGCTATTTGCACTTTGTGTCGTGATCTGATGGCCCAGGATGTGACCACCTGAACCAAACTACTCTCTGTGTCACTGTTTCATTATATTGATGATATTATGTTAGCCTCTTATTGCCTTACAGATCTGAAAGTTGCCATGCACTATTTAAAGGAAGCTTTGCTGACCAGGCAGTGGGCTATCAAAAAAGACAACATCCAGAGGACTGGCTTGTATGTCAAATTCTTTGACTGTTATTTGGTCAGGTAAGACAAAAGTAATTCAAGATGCCATTATAGATAAAATCCAGGCACATCCCAGACCCACGACAGTGCACCAATTACAGTCATACATGGGCCTATTGGACTTACACTGGATGTTCCACTGCACCTTGCTACTGACCCAGAAAGGAACAGCATGGGACTGGACAAATGCAGCAGAAACTGATTTTTAGAACTTGAAGAGGGCAGTCACACAGGTACAAATCCACCAAGTTATTGACCCTCCCCTGCCATTTACCCTAACAGTCAATATAAATGATGTTGGGTTTGGGCTGGGGCCTAGACAAAAACAGGGGAAGCAGAAACACTCTATGTACTTTGTTCATAGTTATGAAAAAGAGCTAAAAGCTGTTGTTGTCTGATTGAAAAACGATTAGCAGAGGTATATACTGCTTTACATGTCTGTGAAAATATCATAGGGCAGCAGATACTGGAAGTACAGACCAGATACACAACTGAGGACAAGGTTCATACATGGATGTCCCATCCCAGTAATGGAGTGATGTAGGCCCCACCCTTATGTACTGGGAGATGTACTTACAGCCTGTTGGCAGCTGAACTGACAGCAGTTTTGGAACCAGTGATGTCTATGGCACAGGAAGCCATACAAGATGATAGATTACAGTTAATGACACCTAGCTCTTATGAAGAAAGGAAAGCAGGACCTCTGGCTTATGCTTGCTATACTAATGGGTCCAGTTGTAGCACAATTCCACAATGAACAGCAGTTACTGTCCAGTCCGGTACAGAAATTCTCTGGTTTGAAAATGGAACAGATAGGTTGAGTCAACGGGCAGAGTTACAGACAATATGCCTGCTTGTAATGCATGATGTAGGGCTTCTATTTGTTTACACAGACAGGTGGGCTGTATTTAGGGGCTAACACTCTGACTGCTGGCTTGGACAGCCAAGCATTGACAGATAGGACATTACCCCGGTGGGGTGCTGACTTATGGTGAGACTTACGGAATTGTGGCCAAACAACTGATCATGTTGTTTATCATGTTTCAGGATATGATTCCCTCCTCTCACCAGGGAATTACCTAACAGAGTCCTTGACAAGGCATTACAATAGTTGACTGCTAGGAATAGCAACTGACCAGAAAAATTTACTACTGTGTGTAGGATGCTACTAGCAATAGTGCCCGATCAGAAAAATAGGCTGATGTCTATGGAATGCTGTCAGGGATAGCATTTGGTCAGGGAACCCATTTCACAGGGGCCCAGGTACAACAATGGGCCACTCACAAGAAGCAATATTCCCCTGACCTGTGAGGGAGTGGGATGTGGGGAGGCACTATGGACTGCTTCAAAGCTTGGGGCATCTGAGGACATGTGAGGACATGACCCCATTGTCTAGTAGAGGTGCACAGTGGGATACACTTATATAACCACAACTTAGTACAGGCAAACACTCTTGAGCCACAGAGTTAAGTCAGTATTCAAGAATGCAAATATGTGATAACAGCATATATAAGGGCTGAACAATAAAGACTTTTGCTTGCTGTTGTTGCTGATTACTGGTATGTGTGATTTCTTTTGGTTTCCTCATCTATGAAAATACTCCATCAGCCCTTCCACCCCAACAGAGGCACCTTTGTACAGGGAGAACAGCTGGGTTGGTAGGTGCAGTAAGGACTGTGCTCTTTGCAAAAGGCCAGTGCAGATAACTGGAGCTGTGAATGAAGGCCTAGTTGTTAAAGGCCAAATCTGAAGACAAAGGATAGAATGACTGAACCTACATACTTCCCTTAGGCATAAAGGTAATCGTTGATATTTGAATGTCATTATTGTAAAAATAGAAAAGGGGAGATGTGGGAGACCAGAGGAAGATTAAGATTTATCTGGCCTCCTCTGTGAGCACAAAAGAGAATGTCAAAATAGCTGTTTAACTTGTTTACCTGAACATATATTAATGAATAACATGAGGCAGATGAATCTACCAAAGGCATGAGCCCATTGGCTGCCCCTATATTAAACTGACTTAGTGCCACCTTGTCATACATTCTTGTTCACCCTCAGGTCAGGGGAACACCTTAGGAGGTCAAAGTCCCTACAAACCCTTGGGTGGTGGTGAAAGCTTGAAAGAGTGACTGGTTTCCCACGGATGGCTTCTGGGAAAGGGACCTGTGACCTGCAGCATAGGCCAGTCTCAGTTAGTTTTCCTACTGTTTTAGTTACTTTTCTCTCATTGTTGGGACAAAATACCCAACACCCAAAACTAGGGAAGGAAAGGTTTACTTAGCTCACCATTTGTAAAGGTTTCAATCCATCATCAGCTGGCTCCAAGGCAGGTTGGCTTGGAACAGGAGCAACACTTGAAGGTGGCAGAAGACACCAAAAGCAACAAGGGCAAAAACTGGGAGAACAAGCCTCTTTTGTTCCCTTATATTGTACGTAGGCTACTCACCCTTGGGTGAATGTAGCACTTACAGCATCTGGGTGCCTTCCTCTTCACAGGTTTGGGATGTTTACACAGCGAGGATCCTGACCCCCTGCTAAGTAATTTAATTAAACTTTTAAACTTTCCAAGTTGACACAATGAACAACATCCTAGAACAGTAAAAGCATATCCTCTACACACTAGGATGTAGAATTGCTGATTTACTTAGTCGAACTTTCAGGTTTCTCAAATTGACACAAAGTATCAACCATAACACCTACTTGAAAATTGCTAACACCCATGTATCCAAAGGCAAACTGAGAAAACATATTTGAAAACTATTAAATATAAGGAATCGACAGACATAATATTTAACAAATTTATTTTACTCAGCCAGAAATATAAGAAACTTAAACACAACACAGAAAATAAAGATAACTATTAAACATAGCTACTCAACTTCACAAATAATGAGAAAGATGCAAACAGAAATCATAGGAGACACAAATTTATAACTATGACAATAGTAAAAATTTAAATCGCACAATGGTATTGTAAATCAGGTAACAGAGCAATGAAAATTCTTTCACATGATTGTGGTCTTGTAAACTCATCATCTTGAAGAGTAATACGAACTATTAAGCTGAATATAACCTTTCACTATGAACTACGTATCCCAGAGACAATTCCATGTGTGTGTCTTCTGCCAAACATATATAATAATACTTACTATATCTTTGATTATAATGCTAAAATAATCTGAAATACACGCATTTGCAAATAGGAGAACAGAAATGAATTATAAAACATTCATATGACACAGCGATTAGAAAGAATGAATTAAAAGAACAAGTTCCCATAAACCTGAGACTATGGAACGTTATATTAACATGAAATACTTTAAAATATATATTGTGTAATATGATATATGTGAAATATAAAATATTAAACAATATTATACATATATTTAAGAGAAGTGTAAGTACATCAAAACTATGAACTGTATGAATGGTATTACTTTTAAGAAGTATAATATTACTGAGTGAAGGAAAGAATAAAACAAGGATTTTACTTTATTTGTATAATTATGATAAATGGATTTTTTATATTAACTTTGATATTTTAAAATGTGTAACATAACCAATATATGTTAAAAATAAAAACTTCTATAATGAAAACTGTAGAGCACTGAAAAATAAAGATTGAGTAGGGCATTGGAAAATAGAAAAGGAACTCCTCTTTCTGGATAGGCAGAACCAATATTGTAAATTGTTTCACTTCTTACCTGGAAACACAATTTTTTCTCTTTAACAATTCTTTCTGTATGCTACTTGCATTCTGTTCAGTCTGACCTTTATCTCATATACACACAATTAGGTAACTTTCACTCCTTCTGTTTAATCTCAGTTACACAATTAAAAGAATTTAATGCTCACTACCAATCCTTAGGTCGTGGTTAGTCAATAACTATTTTGATAATCTAAGACTCATTGCCTTTTAGATTTCCCAGAAAGAGTAACACAGACATATTTTCTTTGAGTTTGTGTTTAATCACAGTGTTTGTGTATGGCTTTTGTGCTTGGAAGTTGGGTTTTCTTTTTAATATTTAAACAACTCATACATCATTTCCTTGAGTAGTATGTTACATATAATTTTTTGGCATAATTACTGTATAAATCATGTAAATTTCATTTTGTTTCTTTTGATCTAAATAATTTGGTCTTTTATATTTTCAGATGCATAGGATTTACTTATTTCCTCATTGTTTTGCCCTGTAGTTTTATAATAGTAAATGTTATCAGGATTACTCTTGATTATTTTCACCATGTACACAGTATATATTGCATTTTAATATAAAAATTCAAGTCTAGTTAAATCATTTATTTGTTTGTGTATTGCATTCCTTTGGAATGAAATTTGGTCTCCTCCATGCTAGAAAAATATACTAACAATCCCAGTCTTTTTAGAAAGGAACAACTTTGAAGTAGGATCTTGATAAATTGTTTTGGAGGGACATGAATTTGCATGGCTACTTCTGCTGATCCTGCTTCAATCTCCTGAGTAGTGAGATTAAAAACATATTGTACTATACTTAGCTTAATTTGTTATTTATGATAAATTTTGTTATATTTTTAGAGTATATATATCAAATACATATTAATATGTATATACCAAAAAATATATATCTCAAAGGAGTCTATTTCACTGTTTTTAACAATGTTTCAAGGACTCCTTTGATTCATATATATATTTTTTGGTATATACATATTTATATATATTTAATATATATAAATTTTTCTTATACAGTGCTCTTTTTTTCATTTAGGTTAGACATATTTTCAAATTTATGTCCTTCTGTTCTAATTTATTAATTTAGTATTAATTTTTGATATTTTCAAAGTTTTATTTCAATTCTTTTTACTCTTATTATTGCTTTTCCATAGCTATGTATCTGATCCCTGAGTTTTGTTAATTATAGTCTGTAGTTTTTAATTAATTTCAAAATATTTCAGTTTTTTACTATTATAATTACCACATAATTAATGATCACATTTTGTTGTGCTTTCATTTTCTGTAGGTTTTTTCAATACACTATGATAGCTTTTACCTTATTAAATTTTATTACAATCTTTTTTAACTGCTCATGTTTACTACTCACGTGAGACAGATGTCCTTATTTTAGGTGGAAGCTCTTGAGTCAGTGATAAGCGCTGTCGAAATATAATCTTGAGCTGCATAACTATATTCTGGTCAACCAGGGTTCACAGAGACAATAGTGGTCCCTTACAGTTATATAACTAGTGATATTGCAGCCATTTTAATTTGTGAAAGTGCATTCCAATGTATTTGCACAACAACGCAATGAACTAAGGACCAAATTTCAGATCATATCCTGGCCATTAGGTCATGCATGTATACAATTACATGGAATGTGACACCTACATAAGCAATTTTAGAGTTTTATCTCCCACTTCACAGGAAATATGAAATAAATACTTTATCAAAAGTTGTCTCTAATATTTCTTAAGACAGATATTTTTGTGAACCCTCTACCACCAGAAATTTTACTCTTCTTTATCCCAGGGCTGTTGATCAAGTAACTGTGGGTTTTATTTCTAGGATCATTTCTTTAGAATTTTCTTGTTCTTACCAAGCATTTTAGGGAAATGTAGATCTGTGACAACCAGCATGCTTTAACAGTCCCTCAGTTCCCTTTGTATTTGCCTACAAATTGGAGCCTTCAGTACTCTCCCTCAATTTGACACCTGATTCTTCCACTCAGATTAAATAACACTCTTTATAGAATAGGAATTTTTAGGAATGTTTATTTACTAAATATTAGTAAATGCTGTAAGTCTTCTTTGTTTTTTCTCTGGTGCTTCCATCCAACTTCTTTCCCACTCAGCTTTTCTTGCTACAATTGGGTTGGCTTTTATTGGCCATACTTTGGGGTGTATAGAGGCCACACTGACTCCATTTTGTCCTGGACACATCTGGTTGACAGTGTTTTGGTAGAAGGTGCAGGCCTTGCAACATCCCCCCACCCCGAGATAAAAGCATGAGGTCCCATAAGACAAGAAGCAAAACAATTATATAATCTAAGCATGTGCAATATGAGTTTCTTTGTTCTTTATCTCAATAAAAGCTGCTTGCTTATGCTGGCTGAGTGGCAGCCATTTTGCTGACCCTTGGTGTGTGCATCCCTTTATTTTCTCCCTGCTTGCAGAACCTCCACATTGAAGTTCATAGACATACTTTGTCAGTAACTTCTTGGAAAACATTTTGCTTTTCTAGTTTTACTTTTCTATCTCTTTTTAAAGAAACAATTGGTTAGATTCAAGGAACATGTTACTGCTATCATTGTTTCTGCCTTCTACATATTACATTTCAAGAGAACAATAGTAAACA
>RJWM01019250.1:0-39158 GCA_004363535.1 Dasyprocta punctata
GGAGGGTCAAACTCACAACTTTGTGCTTGCCAAGTAGGCACTTGTGCTGCTGATCTAAACCCCCAGCCAAACATCCTTGTCTTGTTCCTGTTTTTAGATAGACTTTTTAATTTTTTCCATTTAGTATGATGGTATCTGTTGGTTTGTCACAGATGGCTTTTATCAGACTGAGGCAAAGATCATCTATTCCAATTTTCTGTATGGGTTTTATCATGAATAGGTGCCAGACTTTTTCAGATTTTCTTTATATGTTGAGATGATAATACGATTTTTGTCTTTGCCTCTGTTAATATGGTGTATTACATTTATTGACTTACATATGTTGAACCATCCCTGCATCCATGGGATGAATCCCACTTGGTCATGTTGTATAATCTTAATAATTTGCTACATTATATTTGCAATATCTTATTGAGTATTTTTCCATCTATGTTCATTAGGGAAATTGTCTTGTAGTTGTCTTTCTTAGTTGGGACCTCATCGTTGCTGAGGAGGGCTGTAATATTTTGGGGGATAGCTCTGATCCTTACTTTGAGAATCATTTCTTGGCTCCAGTGCCTTTCCCTCAACCTACTGGTACAGATCCTTCCTGCAGCTGGCAGACTTTCTAGCTTCCATCACTGACCTTTGGGCATTCCTAGCACAGATTTGTGAAGCAGACTTTCATGAGGCATTGTCATGGCTCTAGGTCTGCACTTGGACTCATGCAGGACCTTGCCGTGAGATCCAGGGCCTCAGCTGGATTCTTTTGATCATCACTGTGTCAGCAGATTTCCTGTACATTTTCATATATGACACCTAATCTTATAAAATATGGGCCCTGTATTAAACTATTTCCCTTGCAAACGCTGCCTACAACAAGGCCCTACCAGGTAGCTCCAAAGTATAACCCTCCATGTCAATTAAGTATATTTTCCATAAAGCAAGTACAACAGGCAGACAAAACAAGCCAGGAAATTATGCTATACTGCAATCAATTAATCAGGATAAAAAGAAAAATAAGCCTACACTGAAATTTTTGCAAAGATTGAACGAACTACTTTGAGATCAGCAATTTCCTCTTCTTTTTCTTTTCTCTTTTTTCTTTTCTTTTCCTTTTTTCTCTCTTTCTTTCTTTCTTTCTCTCTTTCTTCTCCTTTTTCTTTTTGGCTTTTTGAGATTTTCATGTAAAACAGTTTGCATAGGTTTTCAGAATTGCCAAGGTTATTACAACCTCACTTTTACTGTCTCTAGAGCCCATTTGAGTCTCATGAAGCAAACTCATTTCTAATATTTACAAAGTCAATCTCAGGGACCAGGTAGAGTATGGTTATAAAAACTTTAGGCCTAGGGAAACAAAAATTGATAAATGTACTTTTGGTTTTCTATTTGAGTGTGTATTTTTATTTAATTAATATGTATAAGATTTTTCTTGCACATTGCAAATTCTCAGACTACAGTTACAGGCTTAACATAATCTTCTTTCTGCCTTCTTCTTGAACAAAATAATGCTGCCATTCAATGTTACTTGGAGAGTCAGTAGGCAGCCTGTCACATTTAACCATGGCACAGCCTCGCACTCTCTCCAGGTCCCACGTTCCTCTCTGGCCTAACTGCTACTTTCAGACAAGGCCCTTTACTCCCAGTTCTAAACTTGATGCTGGACGTAGGTTTTCTAAAGAACTAACAGGGAAACCTAGACTGCTGAATGACAAGAGGCAGGACAGAGCTGCCTTCTTAGATAGTTCTGACCTGGTTGTAACACTGAGTATTGCTGACTTCCTGGTGCATTTAATGTATTTGTTTTTCAAGTATATACATCTTCAAAAATACAAAACTAAAAAACCAACAACTTCCAGGATAAAATTATTTCTGGTGGCTCAAGGTTTTGGATTTCCCTTACTTTTCATCCAGCTACTTTGATAATATGTGCATGCTAATCCAGTATGAGGTAGCCAGAACTCCTCTGTGTATCTTACATATGTGCTACAGCACCTAATGATGCTCAGAGACCGTGTAGTCTAGGCAATGTCATATATGAAACATTTTTTCTGGGTGGCACTCTATTGAAGGATGACAAATTTAAGTAAAAGTTTCTTCACATCATTTAATATCATCCTAGTTGCTATGATGAAATGACTGTTTCCTGTATCCTCCAGGAGCAGCTACTAAGATGCACAGCCAGCCACTATTCTGCTAAGTACAAGTTTATAGCAGTAAAGTATGTGCTAGGTTGTTGTAAATCTATGCGATGCCTGTTAGGGCAATATTTAATGAATTTGCTATAATATTGGCAAATATCTGAGCCATACCCTCCATGATGTTATTTCATGATGTTTTCAGTGACAAGCAAACCCATCTATGAAGAATAACAGTGATTATAATGCTAATGGTTTTGAGATACGTTATGGCTTGTGTTTAGATGCCCCCCAAAGCCTCATGTAGTCATAGGTGGGTTTTCTCATTGGTGGCTGGATCTAGAGTGTGCGATTGTGGTCTAATGCTGGGATTAAGGGTGCATGATTACTAAATCAGGCCACTGATTTACTACCCCTTTAATCCCGGTAGTCTGGATAAGAAGAAAGTGGTGAAAGATGCTGTTAAAGCCCCTTGTTATTTTGCTGTCTTCTGCTGCCATGACTTGTTACCAGTCTGCCATGTGCCACCCTGCTTTGAAACCAGCCGACTAAATTCTGAAACCTCTACACACTGTAAGCTGAGTGAACCCTCCCCCCGCAACTGTGCGTGTTGGGTATTTTGTCTCAGCAATGAAAAAAGTAACTAAAACAAGAGATAGCTGCTTAATAAGGCTATTCAGACTTTTTCTTTGGGGAATCCTGTGTATTAGCTAAATGTCTTTAAAAGGGTGTGTTTCATAACTTCTTCCTACAGAGGTTTTCAAGTGATGCAAGACATGAACTTTACAAAAGATCGATTTTCCTGTTTGCTTTACTTTTCATCCTTCCCTGCGAAACTTGCACAATTTAGCAGAAATGTTTCAATCTCAGCAGAAGCCTAGAGCTGTACCTGTATGTCACAAAAGCTTCTCCAAGACAGCTTGAAGTTCTGTTCACTTTCAACACATCAACTGCTAAATTGAACTTTCCACTTACATGAAAAAAAGTTGCAACTCACATAGACCTGCTACAGTCATTTTCTAAAAATGTATCTGATGAGCTAGGCTTGTTGGGTGATTGAAGAACTGGAATTATTTTAAGGTATTTCAAATTTTTTGAATAAAATGTTAAAATACTTTGCTTCAAAATATGCTTTTAAAAGCCTTATTTAGTAAGTAACTTTGGAAACAACAAAGAAATAACTTTCACAGCTGATTTCTGAGCTACATGTTCTGCTGTCTACACCACGTGTCCAGGTGAAAGGCTACCATGGGCCATCACATCCTCAGGTCCCTGCCTCACTCACCCACCGCGCAGTCTCCAGGCTCCTGCAGCTGCTTCTCCCCAGGGGCCCAGCACCCAAAGCCATCACTCCTTGTGAGCTGTGTCTGCTCCCTCACCCTCCACACAGCTTTCGTTGTGGATTTTTGCTCTTCGTTTTGGTGCCAGTGCCCAGGTCACTCAGGTGAATGCCCTTCCCCACACGTAATCTCCAAGTAGCAACTCCCGTCATCACTGTTCCTAGTCTGGATCCGCAGCTGCAAGCACCCGTGTCCTTCTTCCTGAAGAACTTGTCCTAGATGGACGTCTTTCTAGTGTCTCTCACAATCCCAAAGTTCATCATCAACAGTCTGATCCATGACAATTCCACTCCCATTCCAGGTTTTGCCTTCCAGCTCCAGCTCCTTTTAGTGACTTCCTCCTCAGCAGGTGAGACATTTATCCTCACCGCCCTCTCCTGTGATCCCTGCGTGGCCATCTGCTGTCCCCTGCACTGTGAGGCCATCGTGAATGGTGACGCCTGTGCGCTGCTGGCAGGTGTTTCCTGGACCTTGGGCAAACTCTTTGGAGCTGTGCAGACAATTGGCACACTTCTGGGCCTTCTGTGGCTCCAATGTGTTCCCAGAATTTTCCTGCAATGTCCCCTCCTTACTCAAGATTTCCACCTGTGACTTGATCCTGGGTATTCTGGAGCTCTTCCGGCTACACATGCATTACGTAGTTATTTTCTTTCATTGTGTTAAAAAAGCTGGTGACTTCTTACTGAGATTTGCACTAAATTTACATGTAATTTTTGGTACTATGACCATTTTGACCATACTAGGTCTACCTATTCAAAAGCACTTAATGTCTTTCCATTTTCTAATGTCCTTTTCCATTCATTGTAAAGGAGAAATATAATTTTAGACTTGAAGAATTTTTCCTTGGTGAGGTTATCTCCAATATATTGACTTGGGCTTGGGAAGGTAGCTACATTGAATGGGATTGTTTTCCTAAATTCTTTTTTAGTGGGTTCACTTTTTGCTTTTTTGTGTTTTTATTTGTATGTATGTGTTTATTTTGTGTTTTTATTTTTATCCTGCCATTTTGCTGAATTTATTAGTTCTAAGATTCATCTGGTAGAAATTTTTTGCATCCATATAAAGAGTTATGCCATCCGCAAAACAGATATTTTGATTTCTTTTTTCCCTATTCAAATCCTTGTTATCTTTCTCTTGCCTAATTGCTCTGGCTAAGTTACAAGATCTATACTCTACTTATTGATTAGAGGGATATCTATATGTTTTTCCTGATTTTAGTACAGATGCTTTTTGTATTTCTTCATTTAGTATGATATTCACAATGGATTTGTCATTAATGGCTCTTACGATATTAAAGGAAGATCCTTCCTTACCAAATATTGTCAACGTTTTTTGTCTTGAAATGATTTTAGATTTTGTCAAAAGTTTTTTATATCTATTCAGATGATCGTGAGGTATTACTTCTGCTTATGTGGTATATTGCATGTACCTATTTATGTATATTGAAACATACCCAGGCTGAAATTGAATTGGTCACAATGTACGGTCAGTTTAATGATTTGTTTTGTTTTATTCTATTTTCAAGTATCATTTTGAGAATTCCTATGTCTACGTTTATTAAAAAAAATTTATTTGTACTTTTTTTGCTAAACTGTTTTCTGATTTTAGTATAAGAATAATACTAGCTTCAAGAAATAAGTTGTGTAATGTTTCTTCCTTTTTTTATTTTGTGGGATAGATTCAGAGTATTGGTATTTACTCCACCCTGAAGTTCTTGTGAAATTCAGTAATGATTCCAGTGAGTCTTGGAGTTTTCCTAGTTGGTAGCTTTTTAAACACTACTTCAATTTCAGTGTATGTTATTGGACTGTTCCAGGTTTATATACCTTCTTGGTTTGGTTTTGGTAATTTGTCTGTGTCTAAAAATCCATTGTTTTTGTATATTCTCTGGTTCAGGGGAATACATTTTTTGAGGTACTTACTTAAAATAGTCTGGATTTCAACAGGATTTTATGATTTCATTTTTTTCGTTACTGATAGTGTTGGCTGCTGTATTTCCTTCTTTTGATAAGTTTAGCTAAAGTTTTGTCTACTTATTCTTTGGAAGAACCAACTCTTCAATTCATGAATTCATTTAGTTGCATTTCTAGTATCAATGTCATTAATTTCTACCTCAACCTTTGTAATTTCCATCCTTGTTCTAGTCTTAAATATGAATAGCTGTTATTTTTCTAAGAGTGTAAGAACATGCAGCACTTTTCTGTTACTTTACCTAGCTTCTCTCCACATCCTGTAGATGGCTGCGTTTCTGTGAAGATTTTCAATTGGATGCAAACCCATTTTATGATTCTATGATTTCCTGTGCTGTTTGCAGCTTCCTTAGGCATTCTATGTCAGTGTCTATGACCTCAAAAATTTTCCTTATGCTTTCTTCCCATGATTTCAAGGAATCCAGAATTATGTTCTGAATTCATTTTTTTGCAGGGTGAGAGAGTTCTCACTCCAATCTTCTACATATAGATTTCAATGTTTCCCACTACCATTTATATAAGAGCCTTTGTTTTTTCCAGTTTATGGTTTTTGTCCCCTTTGTCAGGAACCAGATGGCTCTTGATGCATGAGTTAGTCTCTCCCCTTCTTTATTCTGTTCCATTGGTCAACATGTCTGCTTTTTGTTGCAATACCATGCTCTTTTGATGCAATGGATGAGTAGATTACTCTGAAATCAGTTACTGTGATGTATCCAGCATTGTTCTTCTTGCTCAGCCTTCATTGGCAACTTGGGTTTTTATGTTTTCATTTGAACTTTAGGATTTTTTTACTAGTTCTATGGATAATTTCTTGGGGATTTTGCTGAAGATTACACTGAATACACAGACAGCTTTTGGTAATGTGCCCATTTTAGCAATATTAATTCTGCCCAAGAGCATGTGAGATTTTAGCATCTTTTGTTATTTTCTTCAGTTTATTTCTTTATTGTTTTGTAGTTTTTACTGTACAGGATGAGTAATATATGCACAAGGATCAAAATCTACAAAGAATGAAAAGGAAATTCTGGAAGTTAACAACAGTATAGGAGTGAAGAATATCTTTCATGGTTTCATTGATAGACCACATATGAATGAAGACATAATCAATGACCTTAAAATTCAGAGAAAAAAAGAACAAGGAAGAAAAAGTAGAACATGAAAAAACTGGAACAGTTACAGAGATACAGAATTGTGTAATGGGATTACCAAAAGGAGAAAGTAAAACCAGAGTAGCAAAACCACAATTAATAATTATAAAGAATATCTTAGTATTAGCATTATATGCCAAATGCCAAATCCAAGAAACAAAGAAACTCTATACATAATAACTACTAAAAGATCTATGTTTGCATATATCATATGCAAACTGCAAAAACATAAAAGTTTTTTTTTTAAATCAAGAAAGAATCTAGAAGTGAGAAAAATTTACCTCACAGGAATAAAAATACTGATTATCTCCTATTGCTCTTCACCCGAGCAGGGAGGGTGGAGTGAATGACATAAACTGTTGAGGGGGAATGTCTACCAATTCAAAAGTCTCTGCCCAGAAATACTATCCTTTAAAAGTGAAGATAAATGAAAAATAAAGACTTTCTCCAATAGGAATTGTAGAATTTTTCATCAACTGAAAATAGCTGACATTTTCACCCATAGATGCAACCAACTTTAAGGATCATAATGTAGGTTGGTAGTTACCAAGCACTGGGAAGGAAGGAAGATAAAACCAGGCAGTGATCAGGAAGTTCCCATGAGGCAGCAGGGCTGTCTGACACAGCACAGTGAGGACAGCTAATGCATCATCGCTGAAAGGTTTCATGCAGTATTTCTAAGAAACGAAACTTCAAACGTTCTTCTCACAAAACTGTTGAATATTTGAGATGATCTATATGTCAATGAACTTCACCTGATTATCTGAATCAAAAGCATAACTTTAGTGTCTACTTATCTATATTATATGTACAACAATTTGTTAATTTATAATAAAATTATGTTTAAAAATTAAAAATTTAATAACTTGAAAAAGGCTCATCTGTTTTCTCAATTCCCTTGCTACCATACTTATGTGGATACCATCTGAACTTTCTTTATTCCATGATTACGGCTGTAACTTCTTCTCTTTTGAAGTCATTGATGTCACTCTTTCGACCCTTGCGCACCTTCTGAGTGTTTCTACTTGTGTCCTGTTGGTGAAATATCTGAGCATTATTCTACACTATCTGGGACAACATTACTTTATTTGTAAATTCATTAAAATGTTTGGGTTTTTTCAGTTATTTTAACTTTGATTAATTACTATTTGCATTATATAATGATTTCATTTTTTGTGGGAAGTTGGTACATGCATATAACACATCTCTGTTCTTGTTTCATCTTCTTTCACTCTTCTCTTCATCCTTCTATCTCTTCATCCCCTTTGCCCTGGAAAAAATCTCCATGTTTCTATTATTTATCTTTCATTTTGCTCTTTACTTATATTTTCAGTTTCTCATGTAAGAGAAGTCATCGAGTGCTTAATCTTGGCTATCTGCTATATTTCACTTTAATATTATGGCCTCAAGGTGCATCCATTTTCCTAAAAATGAATCGTTTATCTTTCCTTATGGCAGAATAATACTTGCTTGTGTGTGAATACCACATTTTCTTTACACATGCATCTGTTGCTGAACAAACAGGAGGTTCCAAGATTGCTGAATTATGAATTGTGCTGATATAAATATGGGTAGGCATGGATCAGTATAATATTAGATTTTAACCTTTTTGGAAGAGACCTAGAAGGAGATTATTTGGATTAAATGGGATTTCTCCTTTTTGTTTTGGAGTAATCTCCATACTGATTTCCACAGCTGTTGGACTAGTTTGTGTTCTATTAAAGAGTCTTTTAAAAATTTTACTTTTACTAGTGTACATTTGCAGTACAAAATAATCACATTAATCAGGGGGAGTTGGTTCATGTGTGTGTGCATAACACTGAGTCTTGTTTTTTTTTTTTGTTTTGTTTTTGTAAAATGAATCTTATGTTTGTTTTCTTTTCTTTCCTTTTTATTTATAGCTCTATGATTTTAAAAGAATTCCTTTGCAGTGTTGATGCAGTTCATACTTTGGATGTTAGCATTCCTAGTTCTGTGGTAATACTTGTGGTGGCTGAAATCTCAGAGGACGATTCCTGCTCTCCTATTCAAGGGTGCCTCATAGGCAGTGGCAGCTAAGAAGCCACGCAGGACACAATCCGTGCAGTTCCTGTGCTGACAACTCTGCTGCTGCCCTCAGTTCTTGCCTTTGAGCTGAGAGGAGAACAAGTGAAGCTTAGTCACAGCCCTCAGGAAACTGTGTGCTGCTGCCCAGGTAGAGATGCCCTCTAAGGCCCCAGGCAGATGAAATTGTGATCCTTCTCACCAGGGAGATCGCTGCTCTTATCTTTCCCTACGGCCTGATGACTGGAACCAAAGGACAGCTTAAAATGGTACAGAATTTGGTGTTTATGCACAGTGCAGACGCTGTGGGAGGTGGTGGCATAGCAGTGAGACTTCTCTTCTTTATGAACAAACTTAAGCCAGTATGTTGCCATGCACAGCTTTATTTAAAAGAAGAATTAAGTGAATTTTTAACTAAAAAGAATACCTTTCAGAAAATTAACAATAGAACACAGCATGTGAGTACACTCAGAGAAAACCTCCCATGTTACTCTAGAGGACAGGAGGGAGGGCCAATACCTGCACAGAGGTTCTGTCATGATTTGGGCCACAGCAGTCCAAGGCAGCATCCTAGGAATATCATGTGGTTTTCAGATATATAAGATATTGTAAATTTAAACTCTAAGACCAATGAAAGTCCATATGATTTGGCTTTTATAATTATTATTTTAATTTAATTTGAATTAGTAATTATTATTTAAATTTAATTATTTTGATTTTTAAATTATTATTTTCTCTCTTTGATTCTTTATTAAGTTGCAGAATACCATGAAATTCCATTGCCAAGTGCAGAATTACATCATACTGACCTTTCATAAAAGGTTCTGAGACAAGAAAAAACTCTATGGTATATCCTTTTATTAATAGCAATAGATCCTTGGTTTTTTTGAATAAAATAATTGTGAGTTTTTTCTTAAGAATTAGGAAAAATTGCAAAATATTTTAATAATTAGTTAAGCATATTAACCATTTATTAAATTATAAAGTCTATTGATAGGCCTTAAAATCTTTTGGGTTGTGGAACCAATTTTAAAATGTACAACTTAGTTTTTATTACTCAAAGAGATACAGTAAAACATTTAATGACATTCACTAAAATTAAAATACACACAACTACATGTACGTAGTAGTCAGAACGTGAAACTCATGGTGCCTGAGACCCATAGCCTGCACATTCTCTGCTGTGCCCACTGCACTGAGGCACAAACTTCTGCCCGCGCTTCATAATTAAGTTTGATGATTCGAGCCCTCATGGAGATTTACAGCAGGGAATATATACAGAGGAAGTCAAGTGGCTTCACATTTCATTCAGATAAAGTTTTCCTTTTGATACAGGAGACATTAAGTCACTGTCTTACAGCATTTACATTGCTTTTTTAAAAAATATATTTTAAATGTGCAAAAACAGTTTTCTGATGGCTACCATGACTGAATATATTTCATACTTCTTGAGATATGTTGATGCTAAAAGATGTGACTGCACTGGCTGGGGCTACCTTTTCTCTGAACACAAGGTTTCCGACTTCTTTTAACACATACTTGCCAAACTGTTGCTAATCAGAGTAGGAAACCAGGTTAAATGATACATAAAGCTAGCCAAAGATTTTGAAATTTAATTCATTTAAATGTAATATGCACTTTGATTTCCACCTTCTGCTTTATGCTCTAGATGTAGGGTTTACTCATACCAAACCCACAGGGCCATCAACAAATTGTGGCCATGAAGTTACAATCGCGGGCAACAGTCTCTCTCTGTGGTGATCACGAATCTGGGAGATGTCATCGATGGACTCATCCTGTCAGCAACATCTCCGATTTTCCCTTCCTCCTCTGGACTTTACGACGAGACTTCTTCACAGACAGGGCAATACCAAGCTCTCACAAACAGCCG
The DNA here is from genome assembly GCA_004363535.1 of Dasyprocta punctata. NCBI lineage: Eukaryota > Metazoa > Chordata > Mammalia > Rodentia > Dasyproctidae > Dasyprocta > Dasyprocta punctata. Next base: position 10,510 of record RJWM01019250.1, read on the forward strand.
CACTACACACATTGGTAGGTCTATTAAATCGACATTTCTGGGTTCCAAAAAATAGCATTATAACTTAAAGACATGAAATTGTGTAATAGTTATATTTACAATGTTCCTCTATTTCTAAAATTGTAGATAATTAGATTGTTGACACTGAAGAATTATCTTGAAAATCAAATGTGACATGTGAAGTATACAGACATCTGTCAACCACGTTTTTGATAGGCACTAATCACTATTCTTAGTGATCATTACAACACTAAAGAAAACTGGTATTCATTCTTAATTCCTTGGTCATCAGCCATCATCTGGTGGTGTTGGTCCCTTCCAGATCAGAGCAGATGAGGTATGGATGGAGGAAACCGAACTGCAGTGACACAGTTCATCCTCCTGGGATTCTCAGGCTCTCCCTCCCTGCGACTCACACTCTTTGTGACCTTCTTCACTGTGTACCTGCTCTCCCTCATGGGAAACTCCCTCATCATCTTCATTGTTCTCACGGACTCCACACTCCAGACACCCATGTACATCTTCCTAGGGAATCTGTCCTTCTTAGAGATCTGGTACACCACGGCCACTGTGCCTAAGTTGCTGGCCACCTGCCTCACCAAAGTTGTCACCATCTCTGTTCCTGAATGCATTGCCCAGTTCTACTTCGTGTTCTCCATGGGAGCCACGGAGTGCATCCTGCTGGCCACGATGGCCTATGATCGGTACGTGGCCATCTGCAGCCCTCTGCACTACTCAATTCTCATGAATGCTCCGATCTGCCTCAAGTTTTCAGCTGGGTCCTGGATAGGGGGATTCTTTGCTCCTTTCCCCATTACCATAATCGTCTCTCAACTAAAGTTTTGTGGCCAGAAGATTAACCATTTCTTCTGTGACGCAGACCCCCTTTCTAAACTCTGCTGCTCAGACACATTTTTTGTGGAATCCCTGGGCTACACATGTGCCTCAGTTGTGATTCTAAGTTCTTTCCTTCTTACGGTCTCCTCTTATGGCAACATTGTGGCCACAGTGGTCAGGCTGTCTTCCCCAGGGGCCCGGAAGAAAACTTTCTCCACCTGTGCCTCCCACCTGACTGTAGTCACCATCTACTATGGCACCATTATCTTTGCCTATGTCCGGCCCCCAGCCAAGTACAACTTCACCATTGGTAAAGTGGTGTCTGTGTTCTACTGCTTGGTCACCCCCCTGGTAAACCCTCTCATCTACACCCTGAGAAACCAGGAGGTGAGGAAAGCTTTCAAGAAGTTACTAGTTCAGAAAGCATTTTTGTTAACTAGAAACATCAGCAAGTTTTCAGAAAGCAACAGCAATTAACCAACCAGAGTAAATGCTAAACCTCTTTTAAAAGAAGTTACATAGTAAGATTTGCATGATTTAATCGGGAACCATTGTGCACTTTTGCTTTCAATTCTACTGAAGTGCTATTCTGTATTTACTCTATGTGTGAATATCTTAATGTAATATTATAATGAGAGAAACGAGATCCTTACCCACAATCCATTCATAGTGGGAAAAATGGCTGGTTTAGTCTCACATGCTTTAGTTAAATATTTTCATAATAACAGAAATCACAGACCAAAATTCCTTTGCTAAATGGAACAGCTTTTCTCTATGGAATACCTGCTTTCATCTAATTAATTGTTCCTCGGTAATAAATTGATTCCATAAGTACCAAGCGTGCATGATAAGCCAGACACTACTCTGAAGTTAACATAACTTTCACTAGTTAATTTCATTTGAAAAATATTGCCTAATCAGATTTTTGCTCATTCACATGAAACTATAAATAAATTTATTTGATTTTGAAATAGGTGGACTGAAGAACGAAAATAGTTAAATCATAGAAGTGGGCCGTATAAGAACGGTATGTTTAACATGGTTGAATAAGTCATAAATGAAATGCCAGTAATGAATCCAGGTAATTAATGAAGCAAATACTTATTTGATATTTTTCAGAAAAATGAAAAGAAATGACCACAGTTTGCTGTTGTTGTATCTCATTCTCTTATGTGAATGGAGAAGCTTAATAACTTTTCATCACTTTAGAGCAGTATGGAAACAGGACAGAAGGCATGGGTGCTGGAACAAACAGCCTCACCCTGTTCTGACGAGCGCATGCGCGCTCCACCCCGCCCCTCCACGGTGAGCTCAGAGCTCAGAGGCCGGCAGTGCCAGAACAGCTTGCGGGGTGCACAGCGTCCCCAACGGGCCCGAGTGAGGACTGCGGCGGGACAGGATGGGGGGGTGGATGCAGTCAGCAAACGAAATCCTGAAATCCACTATCTTTGGATGAGAAAGTGTCTTATGTATATTTCATGGCAAGTGATGAATAAATTGAAGATTCTGTCATGTATGCCAATGTGTAGTGATTTTTCTTAAATGTCAACGTGATGTTCTGAAATGCATGAAAGATATAATGAAATCTTTTTTGAATACCTAACTTTCATTTGTGGGAAGCATTTCATAGTGATTCTAAAATATACTAGTGCATATCAATCCTATAGTATAATGGTTTGTTTTAATTATATTAGCAGGCTAATACCATACACTTTATTTTACCCCCTTTTACTCCCTCCTTTCTCTTCTCCTCTCCTCTAATCCCCTTCCTTATTTCCAGTCATCTTCCTTCACCTTCCTGGTGCTCCTATTCATTTTCTTCTAATTGATTTTAGATTCCATATTTGAGAGAAATTATGGGATATTTGATTTTTTAGCCTGATTATTTTGATAATAAAATATTTACTTGACATACATTTTTTTCTTGCAAATGACAGAATTTCATACTTTATGGCTTAAAAAATATTCCATTGTGCGTATACACATTTTCTCAATCTACTTCATCTCCTGATAGGCATCTGGGCTGTTCCCACAGCTATTGCTTTGTTGTAAAAAGAGGTGGCATATGTTAGAGTAGCAGACTATCTGCAATCAGAAATATATTGAGGAATAGCACGCTTGAATCAAAAAGTAGATACATTTTTAACTTTTTTTAATATTAAAAATAATATTAAAAATGGTACAGAATTTCACAAGATAATAGGAAATTAACAATGGTTATTGTATTGCATATTGTTACCTTCAAAATATTTGCTCACATAGCCCACTTTAGGTATGCAAAATTGATCAAACAACATAAGCACTAGATGTTCCTGTCAATGAACTTATATAATTAGTAGCACAATTCTCTTAGATATCTTGCATATATATCTATATTTGCATATCTATATACCTATATCTATATCTAATCTATATATATATACACATTTTGTTTACTACCTTTTTTTCTTCTTTCCTCCATATATATACCACTGTCTCATTCTTTTTGAGCAATTTCTTTCCCTTTCACAGTATTTATTATACCTTTTGGATCTTATTTACTCTCTCAGTTGCTTACAATAGGGAGACAATATGATGTGTGCACATGTGAGTCTGATTTATTTCACTTATGTGTATCATCTCTACAAGTGAAATTGCATCCATTTACCTCTAAAAGCTTCAAAAGATAGCTTTCTTTATATCTTTATATGTGAGTAGTATCCCATTGCAGGACATCTTTTTTCATCCATTCCTCAGATGATCAGCATTGGGTTGTTTCTAAAATTTAGCTGTTGTAAATTATGCTGCTATAAACTGAGTGCACATATATCACCATGGTATGATGTTTTCAATTGTTCTGGGAAAATACCCAGAAAGAGAATATCTAAGTTGAATGGGATCTCTAATGCTAGTCTTTTGAGAAATCTGCACACTGATTTCCATAGTGGCCGCACCAGTCCACACTCTCACCAGCAATGGAGATTCATTCCTTTTATCCACAGTCCCATCAGCATTTGTTATTGGCTAGTTTTTTATAATAGCCATTCTTTCTGGAATGATATCAAATCTCAGTGTAGTTTTAGTTTCATTTCTTGAATGACCAGTGACCTTGAACATTTTTTTAACATCATTAGTGTTTATTGGCCATTTGTATTTCTTTGTCTAAGAAGTATGCACTCATGTTAGATGCCCATTTTTGGATTAGGTCTTTGAATTTGGGTTGCTGCATTTTTTTTTTAGTTCTGTATATGTTCTAGATAGAAGTACTTTTGTCTGAGGGACAGTTGGCTAAAAATTTTACCCACTTCAAGGGTTTTCTTTGCATTTTATTGATGATTTCTTTTGATGTGCAATAACTTTTTAATAAGGTGAGATGCCAGTTGTTGATTCTTTGAAGTACTTCCCATGCAGACTTGTTTTCATTCATGAACTTTCTGTCTATCCGTATGTCTTCAAGATTTCTACCTACTTTCTGTTCCAGTAGATTTAGTTTTTCTATTATATCATTTAGTTCTTTCATTCATTTTTGACTTTAGTTTAGTGCATGGTGATAGATATGAGTCTAGCTTTAGTCTTCAGTATGTGGAAATCCAATACCGTTTATTGAAGAGACTACCTTTCTTCCAACGAACACGTTTGGATCTTTGACAAAGACAATGTCCCTGAGTGCATTTGTAGTTGTGTCTGCATCTTCTATTGTGCTCTATTGTTCCTCAGGTCTGTTTTTGTGCCAGTACCATGCTGATTTTTATCACAGTAGCTTTTTAATATAATTGCAAGACTCAAATTGTGAGGCCATCTACTTTATTTTGTGTGCCCCAGATTACCTTTGATATTCTAGGTCTCTTCTGATTTCAAATGAATTTTAGGAATGTTTTCCCTAGATTTGTGAGATATGCTAATGGCATTTTGGTCAGAATTGCATTGAGTCTGTGTAATAGTTTTAGGAGTATGCACATTTCCACAGTGCTGATTCTTCCCATCCATGAGCAAAGCATATCTTTTTGCATTCTGAAACCCTTTTCAGTTTCTTTTTTCAGTGTATTATACTATTCAATGCATAGATCTTTTACTTACTTTTCAGATTGACTCCTAAGTGTTTCATTTTTCTGAGGCTATTGTGAAGGGTGTTGTTTCCCTAATTTCTTTGTCACTGAGTTTGATTTTGGGGTATAGGAACACTAAGGATTTTTGAGTGCCAACTTTGCATCCAGCTATGCTACTGAATTTGTGTATTAAATCTAATAGTCTTTAATTTAGATTTTGGGTTCTTCTATGTAAAATATCATGTCAACTCTGAATAATGATAGTTTTACTTCTTCCTTTAATATCCTTATCCAGTTTTTATCCTTATCTCATTTAATTGCTCTTTCTAATGTTTCTAAAACTACACTGAATAAGGTGATGATAGTGGACACTCTTGTCTTGTTTCTTTATGAAATTTGGCCTGTAGTCCTCTGTCTAGGTTAGGTATTTGTCTAGTGTTCGTATCAGGGTAATACTTGCCTCCAAAAATGTGCAAGGCAGAATTCCTTACCTGTCAATTTTATTACAGAGTTTGAGAAATATTGGTGTTGTATTTTCTTTTAATTTCTTGTAGAATTCAGGTGTGGATCCTTCAGGATCTCAGTTTTTGTTGTTGTTGTTGTTGGTAAGTTTTAGATATGTTTTCAAGTTCAATAACTGATATTGGGTTACTCAGCATTTTTATATCTCCTTGACGTAGTTTGAAATTGTGTATGTTTCTAGGAATCTGTCCATTTCTCCTGTGTTTTTTATCCTATGAGTATAAAGGATTTTGAAGTAGGTTTTGATGATCTTCAGAATTTCCACAGAATCGGTATTGATTTCATCATTTTCATTCCTTATTGCATGAATTTGAGAATTTTTTGATAAGCCTGGCTTGTGGGTTATAAAGATTATTTATTCTTTCACAGAACTAATGCTTTGACTCATGAATTCTTTGTATTGCTTTCTTAGTTTCAATTCTATTAATTTTGTTCTGCAATTTATAATTTGCTCTCTTCTTTGGGTTATTTTTCTGTCACATGAAGTATTGTTTTCTATCATTTGAATTTTAGTCTATGATTTTCTTTTGAGTTAAATGTGTTTCTTATACAAAGTATAATGTTGGATTTTGTCACTTATTCCTCTCTAAAAATCTATTTCTTTTCATTGGTGAACTGAGGTATTTATATCAGATGTTATAACTGATACGTATTGGATTAACTTTTTCATATTATTTTCATGCAGTTGGTTTCTTAATTTTCCTTTCTGTTTGGTTGCTTGACCTGCTTGGTGGTTTGCTTCTGTTGCTGTTCTTGGAATTGTGGTTATTTTTATGTATTTCTGGAATGTCTTTCAATATACTTTATAGGGTTGTTTTGGAGGTCATTAATTTCTTTAGTTGTACTTCATCTTGGAAATATCTTATTGATCCGTTAATTTTGAAAGATAGTTTAGCAGTGTGCATTGTTCTGGGTTAGAATATTTTTCTATTCAAAATTGAAATACATCACCCCAAGCTCTACTTGACTTGATGTTTTGTGTTGTGAAGTCTGCCATTACTCTGATGGGATTTCTTTTACAAAGGATGTGCTTCTTTTCTCTAGATGCTTTTAATTTTCAGTTCTTGTGCTGAATTTCAGAGATTTTGGTTACTATATATCTGGGTATAGATTTATTTTGGTTATGGCTAATGGGAGTTCTACATCTCTCACTTTTCTGTATGTCAGATACTTTTCACCTGCCTTGGAAATTTTCTGCTATTTCTTTTGAAAACAGTCTTTTTATGGCATTTGTGTTGATTACTGCTTTTTCATTGACACATACCAGCTTTCTATTGTTTTTCTTTGAAACATTTTGTAACTGTTGAATTGTTACTTCCTGGTTTCTTTTTATTTGTAAGAAATGTTTCTTTTCATGATCGCTTGATGAAATTCTGTCTTCAAAATCTGAAAATCTTTCTTCAGTTTAATTCAAGTCTTTTTGCCAGCCTTCAGTGGAATATTTACTTTCCTGCATATCTTTGTGAATTTGTTTCATGCACTCTGATTCTTTCCTATATTGCTTATTCAAGGTTTCCATTATTTTACTATGTGCTTCTTTTCTTTTTCTATCAATGTCTCCATTAGATATGCTCAGCAATTATTTCATTATGTTTGTTATTTCCATTATTTCATGAGAGACTCTTTCTGATCTGATTTCCTCTGCAATGTCATGTAGTTGTTTCTTACTTTGGTTGCTATCATTTCAGAAATTTCAGTCTGTGGCCTCCAATTTCTTCTATGTTGATGTCTCCTGGACTTGTGCCTCCTGGACTTGTTCTGGGTAGGTTGGAAGTATGAGATGGAATTTTGCTTCTTTTTCTTGACATTCTCTATTTCAAGTTTTTGTTTTGTTTTGTTTCTGTGATGATCCCCATGAATTTTGGTGGTAGATAGTAATAACACTAGTCTCAAGGCCTCTTTAGGAAAAGGCTCTCTTCAGAAAAACTTCTGTGTGTAGGAGACACTTGGTTTCCATCTATCCTAAGATCTTGCCTTCCTAATTAGTTATGAGTGAAATCTTGTTTTCTGTTTGGCTCAGTTCCCAGTTTTTTGATGTAAGGTTGCAGTAAGGTTATTACCCCAGACCTTCCCAATATTTTTACATAAGGGAGAAACACTGAGTATAATAGATATGACATAATAGCTATAGTAGTACAATTAGCAATAATGATAGTATTGAGCACAATTTAGAAATTGAAAAAAAAAAAGGTAACTATTGACTTTGTGCTTTAGACCATAGGAACACACTATCCACCATACCACAGCCAAAGAGCATATTTCAAAATGTCAGTCAGCTTCAGTCTCTGTCCTGCTTCAAACAGAGAAACGTCTTGCTTTAAGAACATGAGGTGAACCCCTCCTTCCATCCTAGGCTTACTACATGGCCTGGCCCTTTTGGGTCTCCAAGAGCTGTCTGTGCCAGAGTCAGCACAAGCTTGGCTATCCTGCTGTGGGGGACCCGCCCACTGTTTCCCCTCAAACCTTCGACCCAGCTGGTCTTCCGGGGAGAGACTGGGGCTGTGCTTCACATGCTCTGTGCTGCTCCTTCCCCAGTCCATCCCTTCCTGAGTGCTGCTGTCCACAGGAGGAGGTGCTGACCACACAGAATATTGGTCTCCAGGTCCTCCCCACACCCAGTCAGCTTTTACAAGCTTATCACTCACAGTGTCATGCACGTTTGTATGATTGTATTTCAGTGGCTGTTTATTCATATTGTTGCATTTTACTTCAAAAATATACATGTCACATGCTTCAAAAGCAAAACTATTATAAGAAGACAAACATTTAAAAATCTCAGTCTTCTTCTCAATCTTGTCTTCTTATTCTCAACCTGCTCTTCTCTTTGTAGCTATCCCAATACCCTTGCCTTCATAGGTAAACAAATTGAAGTGTTTTTCATTTGCACATGCAGTGCTTTCTCTGTATCTGTTTTAGTTTTCATTATAGTGAATGATCAGGAAAACAAAGCAAGCCAATGTAGCTTGGTGATTTTCAATCCTAATTAAACATGGTGGAGATTACTGAACATGAGTGTAATGAAGATTTAAATTTGTCATTTTATTTTCTATAGAATATTTTATATTTTCAGACTTGTTTTTAGGGTTAAACCACTTGTTTTAATGTCACCTATTGCAAAAAAGAGTTGTAGTAAATAAATTGTACAAATTCCTTAAACAAGAGGTTTTTTTTATGTATAGGTATATGTGTATGTTTGTGTGAATTGATCTCAGTTGTGCAATTGCTTGTGGAAGTAAAGTTCATTGAAATAATTAATATGAAGTTGAAACTTTTCCTTTAAAATAATTATAAAACTCGATCAGCATTTTACCCCCACAGCCTATTAGATCTTTTTTTTTTTTTTTATGGCACAGGGGATTGAACTCACAACCTTGCACCTGCCAGGGCACGCACTTAAGCTGCTGAGCCAAACTCCTGGCTAGATCTTTTAAAAAATATGAGATTTTACAATGTGGTATGTAAGAAATTATTTAATTTATTTTGCTGATAATTTTATTTTAAGTTTCATATTGCATAAAATATCCACCAGATTCTTCCATTTATAAAATTGCGAAAGCTTTCATCATATATTTTCCTTTATTCTGTCATGTTATTGTGTTTTTCTCAATATTAGTGTTTTTATTAATAAGAAATATTAACATTTGACTTTTAATCTCAGTTGCAAATAGTTTCTGAAACTGGCAGATTTTCAGTGCTTAATTTTAATCATTCAAAATATGTTATATTTACTTTTGTACTTGTACCTTTAATGTCTTATCTTCTAAATGTCAAATTAAAAATTTCCTTCTTTTTGCAAATGTTTTAAAGGATTGCAACTCTTTTTACAAAAGTTTCTATTACTTCACTGCTTAAAACCTATTGTATCTTTTGGAAACACTGAATCTATGATATGCTGTGTGAACTGAAGAATTTTAAATCAACTCTCTTATAAAATTGGGCACCTAACCATAAAGCAACTATAAAATCTTCCAGTTTAAGAACAAATAAAATCACATATATCTGGGGCTCAGTAAGATTGCAGGTCAGGAGACACAAATTCAAGAAGTCTGCATGGCTGTTCCACCACTTCAAAAACTGCAACCACATTTAAAGCCCCAAACACGGTGACTGGTAGTTCCACCCTCTGACTGTCAGGATCTGTGATGGCTGCCCTCACAAGTTCCCTGTACTGTACAGAAGGCACTGGGCACAGTCTCTGTGCAGCTGAGAGAAGGTCTGTTGGGGAGTCTTCAGGGTACTCTGGGGGCATGACCAAGAAGGGGGCCTTTTTGTCCCTGTTTCTTTATCCCTCAGCCTGCTTGCTGTCTGCCATAGGTGAACAGTTTTTCTCTCCATGCACTTCCAATATGCCCTTTCTGCCTTTGAGACCTGATGATGCTCTAAAATCTCAGAAATCCATGAGCTAAAATGAACTTCTTGCTATCTAAGTTGTGTGTTGGGTATTTGCAGCCCAGTGATAAAAAGTGACTAAGATTTTGAAGCCAGAGAGGAGGCACATTTTTGTAAATACCCCTCACCGTGTGTTTAAAATCTTTAACAAGTTGATTGTCAGAGCAGTTTGTAAAGGTTTGGAAGGAACGTGTCAGAGAAGCCCTAGGGTGTTGTGAGCAATTATTTATGTACAATCCTAGTCAGAACTTGGAAGATGATACTCCTTATAGAAATATGAACATACAAAAAGGCTCAGAGGCAGTTCATTTGGGAAGAAGGTCTCCATTGGCATTTTGCTCATATGCTGAGTCTTTGCAGAAAAATCAGCTTAAAATGGGCAAACTAATTAATCTGGTTGAAGAAATTTCAATGTAGCCCAGGTTTTCAGATGTGCCATGGGTACTTTGAGAAGCATTTAGTCAGATATACATAGAAAATAAGGAACAGAAGGCAATGTAAATGTTTACAGTTTTATCAGAAAGTACATTAATATAGTGTTGAGTCAGAGAAGTGCATGTTTGCTTCAAATAGCAATAAAAAGAATTCAAATACTTTGCATAATGTGGAGATTTATTTACTTTAAGTCCAAAACTCTTATCTGAATATTGTATACCTAATAATCAAAAAAACAATAAAATAAGTTCGATGACAAACAAACAAAATCGCATCTATCTAGAGCTAATTAGGCCTGCAAGCTAAGAGATAAAATGGGAAAATGCACTGAGAGCGTCTCAGCAATTAGCAAGACCTTTCCCTGCCTATACTTAAAGGGGCAAACATGTAAAACTTCATTTGACAATAGAGCCCCCGGGGCTCCCAGTTCATTCAGGGACACAGGGAGAAGTATTTCCCCATGTTCAACCATACAAGCACTCAAAGTCAATGACAGGCATGACTGAATGTGGCAGGGCTATTTCTGGGGACTTTGGCATTACTCATATGATGCTGATGATTCAGGAAGGTGAAATGCAAAGGTATAGGTTCATGGAGGATTCCACTCAGATTTTGATGGAAAACTTGGTAACCTAGGCAGTACACCCTGAGAGAACAGTGAATAAAACTGTGAGAGGAAGACCAAAGAATCCAATGGATTCCCCAGGAAGTTGGATCTACCAAGCACATGGTACAGCTGCTGAGAAAAGGCCATGCAAGGGATGGAGTACCTTCAAGAGAGAGACCATGATAGCTGCATCTGGCAGCGCAATTTGTATGCAACCACAACAGCCCTTTGACACTTATATCTTACCACAGCTTGACCAGGAGGCTGGGCATGGAACTGTAGGACATAGTGTTTGCTATTTTTTGGTCTGATTTGTTTTTATTCCCCTATTTTAGAAAATGGAAATGCTTACACTGTGTACTTATGTATTTTAACTGTTTGACTTGTTTGTATTTTACAGTGTTCACAGCTAAATTTTTCTTTGCATGTCAGAGGAGACTTTGGAGTTGGAATTTTCAGCAATAATGAAACTGTTAAAATTTTGGTAATTCTTAGACTTGCTAAATATATTTTGCTTAGAGTAATTAGCATGTGCCTTTTGGTGACCAGGAACAGAATGTTGTACTTCAAATATTAATGTCCCCCACATTCTCACATGTAAGACAGCTGACTGGTTGTGGAAGTGGCATACACATCAGTGGATGTGCCCATGGATGAGGGCATCTACTCAGTGCCCTTTTAAGAGCTGGGGCCTGTCTCCAGATGTTCACTGTGTGTAGTCCGGAAGGATTGTTCTTGTCTCTTCCTCCTTTTTGTCTTCTCTCTGAAGGCCTTTGGGCAAGCAGCTGTTCACTGCCCATACCCTTCTATTAGCTCTTCTTGCCTTGGATGTGCCCCAATGTGAAGTGAAATTCCTAAAAACTGTGAGTCAAAATAAACCTCTCCTCCTTTCGTGTGTGGTGGTGTGTACTATGTCCCATTGATGTGGAAGTGACTGAAATACTCTTTTCACTCATCTCAGAAGAAAAGCTTTATCTTTTCATTACCAGTAAGAAGTTAGTTGTGAGTTTGCAAGATAAGAGAGAAACATCATTCTTTGGTTACTAAACACTATTTATTTACTGAAATTCTTGGGAATGTTAATATAAAATGCTGTTGAATTCTGCCATGTTCTTCTATAGGTGTTGAAATTATTACATGAATTTTGGTTTTTGTTTCTTTCATGTGGTGCCTTAGATGTGTGTTGTGTTTGCATACACTTGTACAGCTCTGATAAGACCGCCACCTCATTGAGATTTATACTTTTAGTACAATATTGAATTCAGTTTTCTGTATTTTAATTAAAGATATTTGCACTTACGTTCATAATGGACATTGACCTGTATTTGTTTTATTTTCCTGCAATATTCTAATATGACCTTGATGTCAGGCTAATGTGGCCTTGTGAAGTGAATTTGAAGACATAATTTGGGTCTGAAATATCTCCTGAAAGCCCATTTGCTGAGAGCATGTTCCACACACTGAGATTCTTTTGATGGGTAGTAAAATTTTTAGAGTGGGGCTCTTTCAACACTTTTGATTGCTTTTTAAAATTCCCTCATTGATCTTCTTAGTGGTTTCTTTCTTTTTTTCTTCTTTTTCTTCTCTTTTTCTGATTGAGTCTCTAGGTTTTATGTTTTTAAGTCTTTAAATACTTATTCTGAGTTACCCAGATTATGGCCTATAATTGTATGGTCATTTTTACCTTTTGTACTTCAGGGTTATGAGTTTTTGTCTCCAACTTTATCACTGATTTTATTTAATCATTTACTCTTTTTCTTAGTTATTGCATCAAAACAGCTGTAAGCTTCTTCTCTTGAAAACAAGTTGGTAGGTTCTATTGCTTTCCATTATCTTTTAGTTAATACTTATTTACTTATTTTTAAAGCCTGAATCCCTTTCTTTCTCTAACTTCTGATGTAAGAGTTGTTGTTGTTGTTGTTCTTTGAGGATGCTTTTAAGTTCTATAATTAGAATCATTATTTATTTAATCATTGTTTAGAATTTTCCATTTACAACTGAACTGTATGCGTTTTAGGAATTTTCTTCCATTTTTTGTTTCTCTCAGAAATATTGTTTTAAATCTGAGATATTGTCCTGTTGCCACTCTAATCTCCAACTCCTGAGCTCAAGTAACACTTTTTCCTCAGCTTCCCAAGTAGCTGGGATTACAAGCATGTATCACTGCACCCAAGTTCAAATATTTCTTTAATTTAAAATATTCTGCTTAAGTAATTTTTATGAATATTCTAAAATTCCATATGTTATTGATTTGTACTTTCCTAATACTGTGGTCAAAGTAGATACTTACTGTGATTCACAGTTCTTCACCTTGATATCACTTGTTTTATTACCTTAATATATGATCCATCTGGGAGAGTTTGTGCTTGAGAAGTGTATGTATTTTTCTGAATTTTAATGGAATATTGAATTCCCTGTTATGATTATTTTGCACTATCTATTCCATCAGGCTGTTAATATTTGATATATATATATATATTTATAATCATTAAATCTTCAGAAACTGTCACACTTTTCATTATCAAAAGACCGACTTTGCATCTTTTTACAGCTGTCAACCTCAGTCGCTTTTCAATTGATACAAATTTCAATATTTCTGTTGCTTCTTGATACCTAAGGTATATCATTCCAATCCCTTAACTTTAGTCTGTTTATTCTTAATTCTAAAGTGTGTCTTTTGGAAGTAACATATAGTTGGTTATATTCAAATTTATTTCTCTGCTTTCTCTTTAATGGGAAATTGAATTCAATTTCATGGTAGTGCTCAATATGTAAGGATATAATGCTACCATAATTTATGTATTAATAAGTTTGGAAATACTCTCTTTTTGTCTTGTTTTTTCTATTTTTTATTATGCTTCAGGATTTGATCTAGAATTATACTTTAATTATTCTTTGATCTTTTGCATTTTGCAATAAGATTTTGGTTGCCATTACCAACAGACTTCTGTGTCATATTTAAACATTTTCAGAGTCCATTCCATGTTGATACCCAATTCCCCCTAATCAAATTTAATGAGCTGAGTACTAATCCCCTCTGCCTACACGTTCTCTACTTTGTGTTCCACAACTCTACTCATCTTACTGGGACTGTCTAACATTCTGTTTGTCCACTTCACCTTGTTGTTTGGGGTGCACATTTTGTTTGTGATTCTGTCCCCTAACAGTCTTGTTTGAATTGAATGTCACTTTGCCATATTTGAGTATTAATGTTTTTCTGCAAATTAGGAAGCCTTAGGCTATTATTTTTTAAATGTTCTTTCCACGCCTGCATTTTTCTCTTCTCCAGGAGCACTCATGTGTCTTGAACATTTTCTCCTCTGATGTTGTGCCCTAACCCCATGAGCTTTCCTCCTCACTTGCAGTTCTTTGTCCATTCATCTTCTTTGAGTCGGTCTGAGAATCCCTGCTCTGCCACAGTGTGGTGCTGCACCGTCTGTCCTTGAGGCCTCCCAGGCCACTTCCCAGCCTCACAGTTTTTGGTTTCCAACTGGGTTTGGCAGTGAGCCTGAGGCATGGAACTACAGGGGAGTTCTGGTCTGAGTAGACCTGGATTCTGTATCTTCTGGGGCTGATCTGGACAGTGAATCCACGAGTACAAGCATGATTATTAGTGCTGAGGAAGATGGGCCAGTGCAGCAGAGCAGTGAAGTCCTGGTGCATACTTGTTCTGGCACCATTACAGCTGTTGGGGAGGTTGGGTCACACTGTTGCTGCAGTTCTCCAGGAGATCTAGGTTCCCAGGAAAGCCTTGAAGCTATCCATGGGCAGTGGGTAAAGTCTGGCTCAGGTAAGTTTGCAGATGAAGTTGTATATTGTAGCCTGGAGTACTGGGCCCTTGAGGCTGGACTAGCGCTGGGTGCCCCTTTACCTATAGGATGGCCCATCTGTTGGTCTGCGGGGGAAGCTTGATAGCTAATGCTGTGGGTGTGGGTCTGCTGCTGGGGAGACTGAAACAGTGGAGTTCTGTGGGCCAGCCTGGGGCTGGGTGGCCTGTGGCCTATTGGTTTGCTCTGGTCCAGGACACTGTGGCTTTCCTAGGTCTGAGAAATTCTAGATTCCCCTCCCAAATTTGGGGAAAAATACAGAGGAATGAATCTAAGAGGAAGAATTGCTATAAAAATGCACAAAATCTCAAATTATTCTAGAATATTTAATCTAAAATCGCTAGCTAAGTTTCCAGGAAATTTTAAACTATTTCTCAATTTCTGCTGGTCTAGGTGTACTGTGAATTAGAAATGACAATGCAGAATTTGGAGGAACATAGTTTGAATTTTCAAAGTAATGGAAAAAGTAAACAATAGGTAGACATTTCTGCATTCTTAAAATTAATATTTTTTCCATTTGCATGATATACAAAAATAATTGTCAAGCCATAAAGAGTGACTATTTCCAAGTATAATAAATAAAGTATTTATCTTTAATAATCAATTTTACCAATTTATAAGAAACAACATTACTATGCAAAGTAAAGACAAAGAAATAACCTAGGTGTATAGTATTTTAATTAAGTCAAAAAAACAAGTGAACAGGGCTGGGAGTTTGTCTCAGTGGCTTCAGTGCCTGCCCTGGCAGGCACGAGGTTGTGAGTTCAATCCCCAGTGCTGCAAAAAAAAAAAAAAAAAAAAAAAAAAAAAAAAAAAAAAAAAAAAAAAAAAAAAAAAAAAAAAAAAAAAAAAAAAAAACAAGTGAACAATGAAACTGGAAAATATTTAAATAGCATAATGGCATTATATTTCATCATTAAATTTGAATTATGAAAGAGATTTCAAAATTAAGATTTCAGAGATCCATTTATAAGCCAGTGACACAATTCCCTCATTTATGTATCAATGATAGAATAGAAATATGAATATCATTTCATGAATTAAAATTAATCACACATGTATTTCAATTAGCAACAAATTAGACAAAATGTAATTTTATAATATTAAATTATAGAAGTGTAATGTGACATTAAACTACAACCCTATCAAATGACCTTAAAAAAATCTGTGAATAAATTTTATTGAAAAGATATAAATATATACCCATGCATGTGACAGTGAAAATATGAAGCAGTTTAGTTAAATGATTGTGAGTGCAATTTGATATGAGAGTTGTGTTTTTACATTCTAATCACATATCTGCGAAGGTTTCACAGTGAAATGAAAGCACCAGCGATATCTTGAAAGAAACAGGAGGTGTCAGTGTTTGTCCTGAGGGGTTGCCCCCATGATCTCCTTAGAAAACACTCAACAGATACATTGAATTTCCAATTTATTACATCAAGGTTACAGGAGCAGGTGGGGAGAAATAAAGGGAGACATGGTGGTACGTAAGTATAAACACGTTCAGGTCAAATCCCTCCAGTGGTGCTAAGTCACACAACCACACACAGCCCTCAGAGACCTAGATTCACACTGACCCTGTCTACACCCAGGTCTCACAAGAAGTGATGGCCAATGTAGTTTATGGGTAGGCAGCACCGGGGTGCCCCTCATGGGCAGGGCTTTAGAGTAGCAACAGACATCAAGAAGGGTATGAAAGAATGGATGCAAAGAAAAGAAAAAGAGTGCACTTTAGAAATGAAGGAAGAAGGTCAAAAACGACAGAAAACACGGAAACAAATGAAAGAGTACTTGATACAAAATAACAAAACAAAACAAAACTCAGGAGAGGGGGATTTAGCTCAGTGACACAGCACCCGCCTGGCAAGTGTGAGGTCTTGAGTTCAATCCCCGGAACAAAACGAACAAACCAACCAACAAACAAAAAACGCTTCGAGAAAATGCAGACACAATGGAGAAAAGACAAAAGGAAAAGGAATACCAAAGTCAGGTTAACCACTCTTTGAGTGATGTGGGTTTGTGTCTGTTCTCATGGGAGGAAAAGCCTTGTGGCTGAGATCTCTGCAGAGGCTGAGAATCATCGCGGCCATTGCTGGGCATCTTAGTTCAAAGGCCTCTGATTGCTCTGCTCCAAACCCAACGAATAAGTATGTCATTAACATGGATAAATAGAGCCTTCAAATTTGGGTAATAAGATCTAGGCTTTTTTCCTGCAACTGCAGCTTCTTTGTTTCACAGAGTGAGAATGAAATATGTGGTTTTTTTTTTCTTGTGTGACAACTCTGAAAATATTGTGCATTCACAGTATATTCTAAAATGCTGCTGGAGAACACAAATCATCCAGAATGTCATGTAAATCTAGTGCACAAAATCAATAGTGGAAACAGAACCAGTAAATAGAAAATTTATAATGTACTGACTCCACAGGGCAGATTAAATTTGATCTAGTCCTTTGCTACACAGCAAATTATGCAATTCTGTGGAGTAACAAAAATAGAACAGAAAAATAATTAACAGCATCTAGAACATTAGTCTAATTAAACTTTACATCTTAATTAAAATGGAAAGCCTAGACATTCTTAAAGCTATCTCAGTCCCCAAGGCCTCCTGCAGCTCCCGGTTTCGCAGGCTGTAGATGACAGGATTCAAGGTGGGGGGCAACACCGTGTGAAGCACCGACGTCAATGCTTTCAGTGAAGATGAAGTTATTGCATTTTCAGCTAAATATGTAACAAACCCAGAAACGAGGTACAATATCACCACAGCAAGGTGAGGCAAGCAGGTGGAAAGAGACTTCATTCTGCCCTTTGAAGATGGGATTTTCAGAACAGTAGAAAAGATGTGAATGTAAGACACAACAATCGCAATAAAACCCATGAAAATAAACCCAGAGGTAGCAATGATCAACCCATATTCAAAAACAGACTCCCCAGGACAGGCAAGTTTTAGAAGTGAGGGGACCTCACAGAAGAACTGATGCACCCTGTTGTCCTCACAGAAACGGACAGAGAACGTCCCTGTCACGTGAAGGGCTCCATCAATGCACCCACCGAGCCAGGAGGCCGTCACCATCCTCACACAGCTGCCCCTGTGCATGAGGGCCTCATAGTGCAGCGGGCGGCAGATGGCAGCATAGCGGTCATAGGACATCACTAGAAGGAGCGCAAACTCAGAACCAGCAAAGACAAACAAGAAGAAAACCTGCAAGGCACAGCCCAGGAAGGAGATAGAATAGACACTGGTCAGAGAGTTCACGATGGAGTTCGGGACAGTGACAGAGATGTAGCAGATATCGATGAAGGACAAGTTCCTCAGGAAGAAGTACAAGGGAGACTGGAGATGCTGGTCGATGGTGGTGAGGATGATGATGATGAGGTTTCCTGTCAGGGCTGCCAGGTAAATCAGGGAGAAGAGCATGGTGCAGACCTTCTGGAGCACCTGGTCACCAGAGAATCCCGTCAGCAAGAACTCTGTGAAGTTTTTCATGCTGGTTAATATCTTAGTCCTGCCAATTTTCCATAAGACTAGGTATCACTGGTTTCTCATTCACAGAAAGCATCTGCTTCAGGTTTGTGTGTGTGTGTGTGTGATATTTATTTTACCTGACTTGATTTTGTCTAAACTGGAGTTCACCAAATTGCTTTTTAAAAATCATGGCATGGCCATCTGTGTGATGATACTTACACAGAGAAAACTGAGCTATGCTTCTTAGAATTGAAAAATTAAAGTGGACCAATGAAGTAAAGTGTGCTGATTTTTCAGGAGGAGGAAGCGTTCTAGCATGTTTCTTGCATTAGATTACCTAGGTAGAGGTCATAAGGTTGGGGATGAAACATATAAATTGGCTAACATATTTCATAGGAGTAGAAGGTACAAATACAAAAAGAAACAAAAAACAAAAAAACTCTACCTAGAATTCATTGAACAAATATTTTGAAAAATAACAATGAGTAGTATAGTTTTGTCAAATGAATCTGAAGACGCTAAACCACAGGTAGAAACTCTAAGACATAAGAATGAGGGACTCGCTGTGGTGCCAAATGTCCTGCTTGGTGTTAGCTGAAAGTGTTTGGGGCAGGTTGTAATAGGACGCCCACAACGTGCTCTCCTGACTAATACACTGGGGTATGGTGCTCACCTACTCATTTATCGGCTTGACAGCTTGTCTTTTATTGGATCATAAATAATATTATCATCTAAAATGATTGGAGGTTACTTTATAAATGTCGGATTTATCAGTGTTCGAAAATATTTTTAACTTTTTTACCCCTCTACTCTATCTCTAATGTTAAAATAAGCAGCGGAGGTCTAGACACACTGTCACACCCAGGAGCATCAGGTCCTCCTCCAGTCCTCATAGCTCTTGCAACAAATTAATCACAGTGGATGTCACAAGTTCTCTTGCTGATGTATAGGACGTTAGAATTCCTTCTTCCTGAGGACATCAGAGCAAAATCTGATAGGTCATTTACCCATCAAAGTCAACCAAATTTGCAGGACATTTTTCCTCACAATTTGTTAAACCTGCAGATAGAACAAAATTAGAAGGAAATATCCCATTAAGCAGACAGGGTCACACATAATTTCCTCTTATGTCCCTCAGCTGTGTCAATAAAATTAGAATAGCAAAAGCTTTTCAGAATCTACCCTTAAAAGTCAAGTTCATTCCAGAATAGCTTTGGCTTGGTACCAGGGATCAAACTGACAAACTCGCGCCTGCCAGGATGGTGCTTACACCACTGAGCTAAATTCCTGGCCCTATTTTTTGAGATGGGGTCTCACTATGCAGTTCAGGTTGGCCTGGAACTCACTTTGTAGCCCAGGCCGGTCTCAAACTCACAACAATCATCCTGCCTCAGTCTCCCAAGTGCTGGGATTAAAGCCATGTGCAACCATGCCCAGCTCCAGAATAGCTTTGTAGTCCATGACCAAGTCTACTTTATTACTTCTACAATTCCTATGTGACATGAGTTGTTGACTTCCTTAGTATTTTTGGCACTGGCCCAAGTCTAATGTTTAATTAGTATTGCATAACTGAGGTGACAATTAAGTAGGATAAATGGTCAAAAGTTCTGTTGTAATCATTTCCTCTGAGAGTTCAACCGGCAGCCTTTAACTTCTAGAGGTAGGACCATTCAGAAGGGAACTATATACCACAGAAATTTAGGAACATTTTAATTTTTAAAATACTCATTGTTGTGTTTTTACATTAGCTTTTTTAGTAGTGAAATAGAACATGTTCATTCAAATATAACTCAGCAACTAATGTAAGACCACATATGTTATATTGCTTTATATTCCATCACTTTTGCTTGTTTTTAAATTTTTGTCACTAGTATCTACAGAAATGTTATCCAAGAAAAATGTGTCAAACTATATAACCACATAAATTTGAATGCAACTTACTTGTTCAAATATTTCTTCTCAGAAGTATAGTACAATTTTGGCATTATATATAAAATATTTTATTTGTTCCTTCACATATTGATGGACAAATAGAAAGGTTCCACATTTTAGTTATTGTGAGCAATGCTGCTTTCGAAAGGTCCCTGCACAAGTATCTCCTTGTGTTCCTGTAATCTGTACCTTTGTGTACATGATCACCGGTGTGAGGTCAGAAGTAGATTGGAGAAATGTTTGAAAGGAGGGACCCGAACTGCCAACAGAAAAAAGTGGAACCTGGCTCTCTCAAACTCAGAGCAATTGAGTGATTTAGCAAACTGGACCACAACTAAGAAAACTAAGAAAGCAAATGGCAATGGGCTTCTGGTGGACCCAAGACAAATTCTCCAGAAAGCACAGAGCACCCACCTCTGAGGACTAAGCCATGGCACAGTGCACGTGCTGTAGAATACAGTGGTGCTTCGGTTCAAGAAATTAATTCACTGCATGATTCAGGTTACGCACCGAATTGGTCAAAAACCAAAACAAATTTTCCCATATGTCTCTATGTAATTAAGGTTAATCCATTCTGAACCATACGTATATTTTTGACCATAAAATTTGGAAAGAAACTGCAGAACAGTGCACTATCAAGAGGGAGAACATAAACCTTGCTTGTGGTAACTTCTGGTATGGAGGACAGAAGGAGGGTTGAATGAGGTAACTGTTTGGAGGAAGAGTCCCCCGTCACAAAAGAGATGTCCTTCAGGTGTTTCCTCTCTTCTTTGTCTCTTATTTACAGAAGCAATTTAGGTAAAAATCCTTTATAATGTCAATGTTTTTTCCTGCTCTCCGTAACATTCCAGAAATGAAAGACCACACTCTCATTCATCAGACTCAACACTCTTCACTACAGTCATGTTGGGTGCTGCTTCCCTAGGAATCCCCTTCACCCACTCCATTTTCCATAGTGGGTTTTATCACATCGCTGATGACTCCCCCTCTCTTCCTTATCCTCAGGGGATGCTCATTCACAAGCGCTTTCTGTTGCTCACTCTGGAGTTCACCAGGTCCTCCATCGTCCACTCCTTCTTCTGGTCCTAAACAAACTCCTCTGTGTCTGCACCATTGATGTCCAGACTCACACACTTTTCCCATGGACATAATCTACTGTGCTATCTGTGGATCACACCATTCAAAGTTATGTTGTGTGACACACTGTGGCCACAGTTTCCTACAGGCTGTATAAGGTTGGGTACACGACATCTTCCCAGGCTTTGTCAATGAAGTTGATATACTGGAGGACACTGAAATGTTTCTTCTAGAACTCTTCAGAGTCAAGGACATTAAGACTATAGTGATCAGCACCTTTTGGTATAGTATCTTGGAGTTGCACGTCATTTGCTGTCATTTGGGTGCAGAAGTGGTGTGATGTTGGAAAAAGAACTAGACTTTCAAGAAGTCATATTCGGCATTCTTATCTTCCATCAAGGCTACAGGGTGTGTCTGGGAATTGTTCACCAGAAGAAGACAACTTTCAGGCAGCTGGTTGTCAGAGAGATATTTCCTACTGGTAGGTGTGGATATCTGGTGCAGACATTTCATGAACAGTTGCATTCGGGCCCAAGATTTCACACTGGCCCCCCACATGACAGGCAGTCTGGCCTTGTGCACATTCTGTTCCTTGTATGCATGAGTGGTCTGGGGGTGGTGCGCCAGTAATGACTTACTCCTCAGATCATCACTTGTGCTCACACCAAGATTCTGTGGCAGCCTCGTCATGTCTTGTCACACTGTGGATGCCACTCTCTTGCATTACAGATGGATGTGGTGGCCTATGCCTCTAATCCCAGAGCTGTGAGTTTCGGACTTGCCAGGGTTTCTAAGTGTTTTCAAGACCACCTTGAAGGACATGGTGAGTCCCTGTCTCAAAAAGAGAAATAGAAAGAAAGAAAGAAACGAAAGAAAAGAGGGAAAAGAAAGAAAGAAAGAAAGAAAGAAAGAAAGAAAGAAAGAAAAGAAAGAAAGAAAGAAAGAAAGAAAAGAGAGAAAAAGAAAAATGATTACAGTTTGTTCTAAACCCACCTACTCTCTATTCTGGCCAGTTTTGTCTCACCCAAAGTCAAAATCACAATGAAATTCAAACATTTTAACTGAGTCAGGAGAGTGAGTTGCCCACGACAGCATAACAAAAGGCATGCAGGAAGGAGCACTTGCAGACCGGCTATAGAAACAATCAAGAATATAGGGATGTGTTCAAAGCAAAAGGGAATATTTCTCAGCTGTAACTACTGTACAAATAAAAACAAAGTTAAACACTTGGAATATTCAATGGCACAAGATAAGCATTATCATTTCAGAGGGTACAAACTAGGTGATACAAAGGAATGGGACCAAAGGAAGTCCAAAATCCAGCAGGGCAAACATCAAGTCCTGTAGTTCCATGTCCAGTATCTGAAACAATCTGTGGCAAATTGTGAGCTCCAAAGGACTTGGGTGATTTCTCCTCAATTGTACTTTTGGTGGTTGTAGCTCCCCTGGCTTCTCTCTTGGGCTGGCTTTGTTCCCCACTTGCAGGATTCCTTAGGCAATCCACACTAATGGCTTTTCCAAACATCTTGGTTCTCCATTGCACTTCTGGCTTCACATTTACAGCTTCATATATTGCCCTCTGAGGCACAATGTGTGGCCTCTCAAGCCTTCTGAAATCTGGGTGGAATTCTTTACAACTTCAGTACTCTTATACTCAGTATGCAGCTTAAATCAGTGCTAAGTGGATGATGCCAAGGTCTGCTGCCAACTGAAGCAGTGGTTAGACTGTCCTCTCTCTTGACTGTAGGGGAGTGCCTTGAATAGCTGAGCACTATGAACCTAATCTTTAGGAACAGATTCTGTATGTCATCGCCATTCTGGAACCTGGCATGGCTGCCACGATTTTGGAACATTACATAGCCATCATTGCCATTCTTGAATTTGGTGCTCTGAGGCTTTCTCCTCCAAACACAGTCTTTCACTTTTTCAGTTTTTAAGCTGCAAAGTGTGGAGACCCATTGGCGCTTGTGATGCACTGAGGTCATTTTTATATTCTCTTGCTTCTTCTCAGCAGTCGAGATCTCCTTAGCTCTATTTTTGCAGTCCATAACATTACAGGAGGTTTTTACCCAGTCAAACTCACAACATTTCAAATTACCCTGCTGGTGTCTTTGCTTTTGATTTGTAACTTAATCTGGCTAAAAGTCATGAACAATAACCATGCCATTGCCTCAACATTTGACTGCCCTGAAATTTCTTCAACTGTATTAATTAGTTTGGCACCCTTAATTTCATTCTCAGGCAAAATCTCTGGACAGGAGCAAAGCGCAGACAATCTTTTTGCCAAGCCATAGCATACATCATCTGGAGTCCAGGATATAAGCAATCCTTTCAAGCAGAAACATCTTGAGCCTGGTCTTTATCAGCAGGATTTCTATCAGCCATTTGGTTTTCTGGATTCTTACTAGAACCTCCCATGGAGAACAGCCTAAGGTGTTCCAATTGTACTTGTTCAGGCAACACCTCTGAACTTTCCCAAATTCTTCACAAGCCATTCCCAAAGGCTCTTGAACCACAAGGTCAGGTCCACTCACATCAATGACCCCACTGCAGGTACCTGATTACGTTTTAGTTACTTTCCCTTGTTGATGGGACAAAATACTTGACCCCCAAAAAGAAGGAAAGAAAGGTTTATTTAGCTCACCGTTTGTGAAGGCTTCAGTCCATACTCAGCTGGTTCCAAGCCAGGGTGGTGTGGTTGAGGGGCAGCTGTTCAGGTGGCAACAAGACACAAGAATTAAAAGGGGGAAAGCACAACTCTTTGTCTGCATTTTTTTGTATGCTGGCCACCCAGCTCTGAGTGGGTGCAGCACTCACACTGTCAATCCCAATGCTAGACCATGCACAAATCACAAATGCTAGACTCATTCAACTCCATGACTGCATGAGGCATTGGGGGTAGCACCCAGACACAAACCATGGCAGTCACTTTTCATTATTTTTGCTTTTGTTCTTCAATTTGCAACATCTTAGCTAAAACCTCCTTGGCCAGGCCAGTGACATGAAATACTTGCCCTGTTTTCTTTTAGTAGTTACATAGCTTTGAGCCTTACCATACATGTTTAGTCTACTTTGAAGTGATTTTTGTGCACGGTGAGCAGCAAAGTTCTAGTTTTACTCCTTTGCACAGTGACACCCAGGTTTCCCTCTTCTTATGTAAGAAAACTTTTTTCTTACTATGGTTGTTGGCTTTTCTGTCCAAATCAGTCAACTGTGTATGTGAACTTATTTCTGAACTGCTTCCCTTGTTCCATTTTCCTGTGTGACTGTTTCAATGCCAGGATTTTGTTGAATTAGTTAACACAGACTTGGAGTAAAATTGGAAGTCAGATGGTGTTTTCTATTCATTCTTACCCTTTATGCTCAAGATTGCTTTGGCTCTTTGGGAACTTCTGCAGATCTTCATGTATTTCTGCATCGTGTTGTGTATTTCTGTGAATTGTAAAGGATTTTGAAAGGGAATGCATTGAATCTGTGGTTCACTTGCATGTCACAGACTTTTAAACAACACTGTTTTTGCCAATCTATGCTACTGTCAGGTCCTGCATGGCCCACATTGTGCCAAAACCACTCTCAGTGTGCAGAGTAGGGGTAGCCTGAGAATTGCTGTACATTCAATGCCTGCATAAGCACGATGAAGTGCTCTGCCTCTGAAAGCCTTAGAGCTCATTACATGACTTCAGTATAATCAGTCTAACCATTTCTGAAAAAAGGACATATGGGAGATCCAGAGTTTTGTTTTTTTAACAACTGTGCCAGTTTATTAAAGCATGAGATTTACATTTTCTTGTCTCTAATCCAATTGTTTAATTTCCTTCCTGAAATTCATTTGACTGATTAAAATTTCAAATATCATATTAAATAATGATGCTGATGATCTTTGGGGAAAATTATCAATGGTTTATTATGTTTTTGGTTTGAGATATTTGTTTCATATAAAATCTAACTCAAAAATTACAGGTCTAGAAAAACTACTAGTAACATTGCAAATATTAACCACGCATGCAATACATTCCTATGCAAATGTGTATTTGTGTGTATACACATTTAACACATAAACGTATGTGTATATTTTTAAAATTAATGAGAATAAATGAATATTAATAGAATTAACATGAAACAATTTTTAAGAGAACATTTAATTAAATCTACTCATATGTTTGACTGGCTTGTGCCAGTTCTAAGCTGTATCTTTGATTATTTTGTTTTGTTTTATTTGTTACTTTTTTGTTTATTTTCGTGACAATGTCTCAATAGGTATTTCAGGTTGGTCTTGAATTTGCATGTAGGCCTGGCTGAACTTGAACTCACAATTGTTCTGCTGCCTTATCCTTCCTAGTGACCACTGCCATCTACACATCCAGGACAATGGGCCAACTGCACCCCAAGGAAAGGCAGTAGCACCAGGTGGACCAGGCCTCTGTGAGGCACCAAGGAACCTACCTAGAGGATTCTGCCCGGGAAAAAGCATTCCAGTCCCACTGTGGAGCAGCACAGCTGCTTTGCCAAAGCTGTGACACTAGTGCCTCTCTGCTTTCCTTTATGTTCTGCTCAGTTTCATGCCCCCAAAGATTTAGAAAACCAAGGTTACTACAGTAGATTTCCACACTGGAAAGAGGCAGCAAAATACCACCTAAATCAGATGGCAGGAGCCCTCCTGCTTCCTGCAAGGTTGGAGCCTTCTATCTCCACAGCCTGGTCATCTCCTACCACTTGTCCACACAAGCATCCTTGGTGGCTTGTAAAAATGTGGAGAAAGTTTCCTCCCAAGAGGAAGTGATGCTTCTCTGGGGCTGAGCTGGTGCCTGCCTATGTCTCCTGGCTGGGCTCATCAATGATACTGTGTGGTGGACCTGACAGATAGATTCCAGGTCCTCGTGTATGAAAATCAAAGAATGGCAAAGCTATGACTAATTGTGAAAAAAAAAATCTGCTGCATTAATGAAGATAACGGGAAGATGTGCTGGGGGGCATGAACAGAAAAATAGCATCGGGCAATAGGGAGCTAAAAAGCACAGCACAGCATGCAGATGGATCAACCTTTTGAATTTTTAAAGGACACACGCCCTCATGTGTATGCTTCCCTTTGGGTCTCTAGGTAAGTTTGGCAGGGATGATGGGCAGGTTGTTGAGTCATTTCTTTCAATAAGAATACATGTTCAAAAATTGACTATGATTAAATGATATATAAGAGTTATAGACCATATCAATGAAGCTCTAAGTTTTTTGTGTGCAAAAGTTTACTGAAAGTCAGTGTTAGGTCTAGAAAGAAATGAAGCAGTGGTATGAGCTTAACAGGACAGGTGTAGTTCAGAACAGACCTGAGACAGACTGCTCTAGCACTAGAGATCAGACCAGTAGCTCATACACAGGTTACCAGAATTTTATAGGGTCACAAATATAAAAAAGGGTGCTGTGAAAATGAAAATAATGAGAGGATTTTCAGGGGGAGATTTCAGTACAAAGGAGGGGTGGCTGTGCCCTTAAGAATGTACAAGGATTTTTGTGTTGTCAAAACTAGGGCTGAATGATTGCTGTGAATTGTAGGGGGCAGCTGTACTTACTGGAGCTTATGAACTCATAAGACATGTGCAGCAGATGGAAAAGCAAAGCAGGGGAATGGGGTGGACCAGGATGGTGGTGGTTTGATTCATTCATTCCAGACTGAATGACTAGTTAAGGAAAATGGCCAGCACATCTCTTTATTAACCACGTGCTGTGGGTGAAGGTGGTTCATAACCGTTTGTCTGGACTGGAGCAGGAGGTTCACATTGATGTGATCTTTATCAACTGAAAATGTAAGGGCCTCCATCTTGGTGGTGAGGGATCTCGAAACAGATTGATTAGATATCCCACTAATAAACACATGAGAAGCAAGGGGAGAACAGGCACCACAAAAAGAGGGCAAGAGAGGAATGTGGATTTCCATGAATCCCATGAACCGTGTAGGGAGTCTCAAGACATTTGTCGACTGCCTGGACCCCTGTGTTTATCTCCTGCAGAGCTGCAGTTCCATTACTATGATTATCTGAAATAAAAGCACAGCATGTTATATGAAGCACAGCACATGGGTCTCCTTTGGCAAACTGTGTCTGTAGGAAATGTATTCCAGACGCTTCTATCCCTGGTTTCATCTGCACAGTCATTGGAATGTTGGCACTGTCTAGGTGAGAATAAACACACTTTACCAAGAGATGAAAGCCCATATGACTAAAGAATTAGCATCAGAATCGAAATGCAGCCTGAAAAAAGTCACATTCAGTCTTTGTTCTCAGGGGATTAGAATAGTAAATGTAAGCAGCTGGTTTCTAGACATGTCTGTGGCTGGAAAATTCAGCAAGGGCCAGTGATTGTAGTTCCATTTTTAGGGGGAGCCTACATTGCTATTCTTTTAATATGCCATTGGTTGTCCTGTTTTGTGGAGGTTCAAGACATTTAATAATCAAAATTAAACTCTTGCTACCAATCAAGGTAAGTCAAGGCTTCTCTGGCAGCACTTTCATAACCACGGGCAGAGCTTCTCAGCTCCTTTGTCAGTGTCAGCTTTCAGGAAACATCACAGTCTTATTTGACCATGTGGCTTTCTGCATATCCATGGGTGGTGACCTTCCTTCTAGAACACTGTACAATGATTAACTCTATTCTTTGGGGCCAACAATCTCCATGATCAAGTAGTTGGGGGATTAGTGTACAGTCCTGCAGTAAACATCATGGGTCCTTGGATCCATGCTGACCTTGAAAACCCAGGGCCAAAGTATTGGTTTCCTTCTTACCCAGTTACTTTTCTAGCTGTGCTCTCCACACCTTGGTTGTTGAATATCCAGTATATCAGTTAAACCAGTATTGCAATGGGAATGTTGGGTTTAATCTTATGATCTGGATATCAACCAGCTTGAAATACATATGACAAAGGAACTATTATTTCCTTTGCAATCACAGTTGTCTTAGATGTTGAAACCTTGCAGATAGTAACAGATGACAAGTATAGAGCTTACCTGAGGAAAATTTGAGGTCCCGTTTCACCATAACAATCATTGTGCCATCACCAAATAACATGAAGAAGATTTACTTAAATTTATCGTTCTTCAATAGAGTTCCAACTAAGAGAAACATATCTTATATGACATTGCCTGGACTGCACAGTGTTTTAGCATTGCTTAGTGTTGTAACACATATGTTAAATACACATGACAAAGCTGGCTACCTCAGGATGGATGAACACCTCATCAAAAGTACCTGGATGTTAAGTAAGGGAAAACTCAATGTTTGAGCCTAAACGTTTACTACCTGAAAAACTTTAGCCTGGAAGTTGCCAGTGTTTTTGTTTTCACAGCTGCTTTAACTTTCCTAGCAGTTGTATTGTACTTCCTCTCCTTCAGTCAATAGTTCTGCAGGCCAAATTTTCAAACGTAAGAGTCAGGGAGGAATATTATTAAGGGTTACAAAAGTCTGTGAGTTGCTATGATTGCAGGGACTGTAACAATCAGGCAGGAACTTAAAAAATGGATTGAAGCCGGGCGTGGTGGCGCA
>RJWM01019251.1:0-39442 GCA_004363535.1 Dasyprocta punctata
GTTCTCTTTTTTTGGTTCTCTGGTTTTGGTATCAGGGTAATTTTTGCTCCCAAGAATGACTTTGGGAGTTTTTGCTTCCCTTTCGATTCTTTAAAATGTTTAAGGATAGTCTCTAAAATTTTTGTAGAATTCAGCAGTGACTCCATCAGGACCTTGGCTTTTCTCCATTGGTCAGTTTTGAATTACATTTTCAATTCATTGACTAATATTGGGTTATTTAGAATTTTTATTTCTGCTTGATTCAACTTTGGTAATTCCTATTATCTGGGAATTTGTCCATTTCTCATGTGTTTTTCACCTTGTTAGAGGAAAAGTTCTTGAAGTAAGTGTTGATGACCTTCTGGATCCATTGTAATTTTACACATTTGATTTCTAATTGCATAAATTCGAGTCTTGTCTTTTTTTTCTTTTTTGATAAGGTTGGCTGAAGTTTTATCACTTTTATTTAATCTTTAAAAGAACAAACCCTTAGAGTCATTGATTCTTTGTATTGTTTTCTTAGTCTCAATTGCATTAATTTCTGCTCTGATCTTTATAATTTCCTCCCTCATACAAGCTTTGGGATTGACTTATTTTTCTAGAAGTTTGATATTCAACATTAGGTTATTCATTTGAGTTTATTCTGTTTTCCTGATATGAGAATTCACCTCTACAAATTTTCCTTCTAGGTCTGCTTTCACTGTGTCTCATAAACTCCAATATGTTTTATCAGTATCATCATTTTAATTGTAGGCACTGTTTCATTTCTTCTTTAATGTAATCTGTGACCCATTGATTTTCAGGAGGATATTATTCAATTTCCATGTGTTTATGTAGTTTATGTGATTTCTTTTGCCTTTGATTTCCAATTTCTTTGCACTATTGCCCAATAATATGCATGGGAAGATTTCAATTCTTTTGCATTTACTTAAGTATGTTCTGTGGGCTAGTATGTGGTCTTTTTTGGAGAACACCCTGTGTACAACTAAGAAGAATGGTATTCTGGAGTTGTAGGGAGAAACATCCTGCAGATATCTACTAAGTCCATTTGTTCAAAGATTTGGTTCCATTCTGTTATTTCTTGATTTTTTGTCTAGCCAATTTATCTATTTGTGATAGATGGTATTGAGGTCCCACATTATAATTGTGTTAGTGCTTATTTGAGTTTTCATGTTAGTTAATATTCGTTTTATAGATTGGTGCCCTGTACTTTGTGCAGATATATTTATGATTGTTATCTCTTCTCTTTCCTCCTCCCCCTCCTCTTCTCTTTCTCCTTTTCCTTCTCCTCCTCCTCGTCTTCCTCCTCCTCCTCCTTCTTCTTTTTCCTTCTCCTTCTCCTTGTCTTTCTTCTTCTTCTCCTTCTCCTCCTCCTCCTCCTCCTCCTTCTTCCCTGTATTTCATTTAACAAGTATGTAGTGACTTTCTTTATCTCTTTTGATTAGTTTTGTCTTGAAGTTCACATTGTCTGCAAATAGAATAGCTACCCTGCCTTTTGCTGGGTTACTTTCACCTGGAGTACTGTTTTCCATCCTTTGACTTTTACTCTATTAATTTCTCCTTGAGCTCAATGTGTTTTTTGTATGTAGCATACTGTTGGATCTTATTTCTTGATTCAATATGCCAGTATATTTCTTTCAATTGGTAAATTGTCACTATTTACATTGATGGTTACAACTGATATTTATTGGCTTATCTTTGTCATATTATCTTCCTGCTGCTAGTTTCCTGTCTTTTCTCCCTATTTAATTGCTTGCCCTGCCTGGTGACTTTTGTCTATTTGTGTTCTTGGAATGGTGGTCTTTGTTATCTCTTTCTAGAATATCTTTCTGAACACTTTGCAGAGCTGGTTTTTTTGGTAATGAATTTCTTCAGTTGCTCCTTGTCATATCTCATTTCTCTCTTAATTCTGAAAGATAGTTTTGCAAATTATATCAATCTGGATTGGAAGTTGGATTTTTTTCAGGACTTGAAATACTTTGTGCCAAGATCTCCTTTACTTAAGATTCTGTGTTGAGAAGTCTGATGTGTTTCCCTTTATAGCTGACTTGTTTTTTTTTTTTCTCTACCACTCTTCTTATTCTGTTCTTGTGTGGAATTTCTGGATCTTGATTATTATATGCCTTGGCATAGATTTATTTTGGTCATGACTAACTGGAATTCTGTATGCATCACTGATCTGTATGTCAAATTCTTTTTCCATACTTCGAAGATTTTCTGCCATTACTTCTATGCACAGGTTTTTTTGTGTGTGCCATTTGTGTTATTTCTTTTTCATTGATTCAAATCTATCTTTTTTTTCTTTACAAGTCATCTTTTTTTTCTTTTTTTGGTACCAAAACTCAAACTCACAACCTCATGCTTGCCAGGTAGGTACTGTGCCACTGGGTTATACCCATGGTTCTTTCACATCATCTTGCAGTTGTTAGACTGATTTTTCATGGTCCCTTGCTATTAGTAAGATATCTTTCCTTTTGTAATTGCTAACCACAGTCCTGTCTTCTAGGTCTTATATTCTGTCTTCATTTTTGTTCATTCAATTTTTCAAACTTTCAGCAGAATTTTTAATATCTTGCTATCTGTTTGAATCTGTTTCATGGATTTCACTTTTTCCCTATGTTGGGCATTCGTGGTTTCCATCATTTTCCTATACTCTTTTTTTTTAATCTGAGAGTTTATTTGTAATTTGATTTACTCTATAGTTTCAAATATCTTTTTTTTTTTACTTCTGTTGCTATCATTCCAGAGAATTTAGGTGCTATCATTTCAGAGAATTTAGGCTGATTTCCTCTATCTTATTGCCCCCTAAATTTGTCTTGGGTAGGCTTGAGGTCTGTGGTTACATTTTGGTTCTGTGTCTTGTCATTTTATTTTATTTTATTTTATTTTATGTGTTGATGCTTGTAAATTTCTTATAGTAGATACCTTTATCACTAGTATCTAGGCTTCTGTAGGAAATTTCTGTTCCTCAGAGATGTCTTCCAGGTGTATGTGACTCTTGGTCTTCGTGTCTGTCCCAAGAGCCTACCTTCCCAATTTATTAAGGATGAGAAGTTGCTATCTGTCTCAGCACCCATCCTTTGGTGCTGGACTATGGTGATGATTGTGACCCCAGAGAATCACAATGTTATCATATAAAAGAGAACAGCTGATTATAACAGGTGTCACAACTTGGCTAAAGTAGTGCAATAGCGTTGAGCACAGCCTAGAATCTGACAAACTGTGCCAACTAATAATTTGGTACCTCTAACTATAGGAGCAAGATCTACAGTTACATAACAAAGTACAATAGAATTTAGGAATCTCATGTACAAAATTTTCCCCCTTAGTAGAGTGATTTTACCCTTGGTGGAGAAATTTAAGAGGGACAGGGGACAAAACAGAGAGATAAATGAAGAGAAATATAGTAGAAGCAAGGCTGGAGAACAAAAGATGATCACACAACTTTGGGAAACTGGAGAAGAGATCAAGAGAGAGAGAAAGCAAAAGTTTGTCGAAGTGAACCACAAAGACTAGAGACATGAAAGTATCACAAAATCAAGAAAGATAGTAAGGAAAGAGGGAAAGAAGATGAATACAACAGAACAAAAATAAAGAGAAAGACCTAAACAACCTAAAAAAGAAGGGAAAGAAAAGACCAACAGACAGCAAAAGGAAAACAAAATAAAGAAAGTAATACTAATATTCCTCTGATGTCTGCAATTCTGTGATACTGTCCAACTCAAATCCCAAAACTGCTGGTTAACACAGCCATGTCTGTTGTAGGATTAGTGATGGGTACAGGACTGATTTTAGCCTATGGATGTGAAGGCTGGGTCCAGAATCTTCAGCCAGTAACTTTCTGTTTGTTCCTCAGTGGCCTGCCCACTCCTGACCCTTACCCTGTTTGTCTCTATATGGCTTTCCCAGTTGCTGTGGTTCCCCCAGAGACTGCTGAGGCAGTTCCCTTTCCTGCCTACCATTGGCTTCTCCCAGTCCTTCCATAGCCTCCTTTGTTCCAGGTCCACTCTCCTTTCTCTCCCATGGCTTGCTTCAGGGCAGGGTGGGGTGGGGTGCCGTGGGCTGACTCTCTCCTTCTGCCACCACTGGGGAGACAGCCAGTCCCACTTCAATCTTGTCTGCTGCAGGGGCAGTGTCAACTTCCCACTTGTCGTGCTGCAGTGCAAAACTACTTAAATTCTCTAAAGCCACTGGTCACAAGGCAAAAGGGGTCCTGCTGTTCACTCACTAGCTTCACCTCTGCTGCTGCTGCCACCCCAGTGCTGCTACCACCCCCACCTCGGTCCTTAACCTTGCTGATTCACTGCTTCTGCCCACCACAGTGGCAACAGCCCAAGACTGGTCTTACTTCAATCTCCTCTCCACCTGTGGAGTCTCACAGCTGTTTAAAACCCTCATGCCTGTGTCCCTCTCTCAAATCACTGGTTGCAGGGCATGAAGGGTCATGTAGCACCTCTGCTGCAGTCTTTAACCTTGTTGAAACTTACGCTTTTCATTAAAATTATGAAACAGTTACTCATGCTTACATAGCAGAGTTGAAAGCTATTCACTTTAGGAAAAATATTAAGAAAATACTTTTACATAATTATCAATCATTCATTTATTGTTATTATTGTAACTCTCAGTCCTGGCATGTTATAGGATTTCCCATTCTAGTGCTCTGTGCTACATTTTAGCAGTTAAATACACTGTTTTAAAATCCTTACAAGAAGGAAATACTTCTTCAATATAATTTTCAGGGAAATTTTCTTATTTTTGAGGAGAAATGACATTGCAGCTTATGCAGAAAATTTGGAAAGGCCCTTCCTATTATACAAAAATCAATGGCTGTCTATTGAATTATAATAAAACTTTTAAAGTTTATTTTTATTGCTGTTTTTGGGAAAATTTTATTTTTAAATTTTTTTCTATATCTCTTTTTATTCTCCCCTACTATTGAAACTAATTAGGGTATTTTGAAAACCTCAGGCAGTTTCACTGAAAACTGATGCAGAAGATAAATTTCTTTTCATATCATTCATTAATCAACAAGATTGTTTGAACACCCAATATGTACTTAACACTCTTCAAGGTGTCTTAAGGATATAATACAAGCCTGGCATGCTGTCTTTAAAGAGCCTATGATCTCCAAGAAATACAGAAATGACTGGTAGTGTTGTGTCAAGAAACTGTGAGCAGTCTTCATGAGCAGATTAAAAGCAGTGACTCTAAGCAAATGGGTACATGAGTCACCACTAAGTGGTAGTGATTAAGAAATAAAGATTGACAGGTAAAATCAGAGAGAAGATGACAGTCCATATCTGGCAAAGGCAGGATTTGAAACAAGGGTGATCAGAAAGAAACTAGTGGACCTTGGAAAATGAGGTGACACACAAAATATTGCTACAGGAATTAATGGGCAGGGTAGACAGCACTGAGCCAAGGAGGAGCACAGGACTCAGAGGCTGATGCAGGAGCTTTGATGGAACAACTGGAGCATGACTGGGAGGAAGCTGTCGGCAAGACAGAGGATGGTAGAAGTAAGCGAGGTCAACGGAATGTTCAGAAGGACCAGTAATTTGCTGGATTTAGAAAATGACTGGACACAGCTTGGTTGGAAATTATTTTATAGGGAAATATTCTCTGGCACCTGAAGGGCTCCCTGCTGCCCATCTCAGTTAATAAGCATGTCAGTAAGGTTAGTTGTTTTGATGCTCTGACTTCTTTACCAGGAAGCATCTGAAGTGGTTGGCAGAATAAATGTGAGAAAATGGTGCACACTGTGCAGATAATAAGATTGTTCGCTTGACTGTTCTTCTCTGGATTGGTGCAGTTTCTCCCTCATGGTAAAGTCCCATCTCCACTACCTCAGTTAACATCTCCCTTAATAATCTCCAAACCTTTACTAGTGACCTACACAAACATATTAATCAGGTGTCCAATAAGCCAATGCATTAGGCCATTAAAATCAAAACTTACTAGCTTTTAATGCTTTTTCTGATAAGGCATATGAAGCAGTCTCATGTTTTGGCATAGCGGTTGCATGAATCAGGTCATGCTTGGCAAATAAGTGTGTTGTGCCTAAGCATGTGTTAGGAAGCAAACACTGGTTTGGGAATAGGTGTGTGATGATTTTGACTCAAAGCAAATACTTTCAAATTGTTTCTGGTGAGTACCAGCTCCGTGGTTCTAGACTTTGTAAACTCCATTTTAACTTCATAGTCCTACACTTATTTCTTAATATACATTATTATAAAAACCAGGCCCCATACATTATTACAAATATAGTTTATTTAACATATGTGCTGCCAAAGTGAGCACAAATACAGCTTATTTAAAAGCGGGTCACACTTTTGCTTTCATCAACATTTTAAGTATATCAACTGAGAGTCATTAAATAAAAACTACTTTATCTCTCATTTCCTGACCCACATAATTTCTACCCATTTGTCTTGAATGTATTTTCTATCAACAACTCACATACACTTTTACTCAAGATTTATCCTTTTTCTTCAATCCAAGTAAAACCATATTCTATTTTGACCCACACTTGTTGCTTTGCTCTCATCCTTAGATAAAATCTCTGAACTTGTCTTGCATCTGCATGTAATTTTTACCATGAAAATTTCAAGGGCTGCTCAGGAGGGATGCACATTTTGATACCCCATCCAGTCTTCTCACTATGGAAGTCTCTTCCCTGTCAGCACCCTCTCCAAGAAGCCCTGTACCTCAGAGTTCCAGAGGCTATGGATGCCTGAGTTCAGCATGGGACTGAGTATAGTATCAAAGACTGAAATCATTTTGTCTTTATCTGAGGCTGAGACTAAGTTCAGGCTGTGCTCTGCCAATGTGCTAACATTCCAGCCCTTTGTAATATTTTATTTTTGGGCAGGGTCTTGTTGAACTCTCTCCAGCTAAGAGCTCAGACTTGTGATGCTCCTGCCTTAGCGTCCCTGGTACAGAGATGACACATGTGTTTCACCACATCTGGATTCCACTTCATTTTTTTTAATTTTAAAAAGAAAAAAGTAAAAATAACAAAACAAGGTTTCAAAACAGGCTAGCAGGACACTAGCAATTAATACATTGCATATTGTTGTCTACATAGAAGTTATTCAGAGTACAAGATATAGGCATGAAATATTGTCCAAACCATATTTCTTTTCAACAAACTAAGAAAAACTACTTGCATTACTTTCTTAACTATCTTAATATGTAATATATAATGATCTTAATATGTAATATATAACCATCCTGATGTACAATTTCCTTGTCCCTTCCTTCCTTTCCTCTTTTCCCCATCAGATTCTCTTTGTTCAAGAGAAGAAGAAGAATAGAAATAAAATAAAACAGAGTTTCAAACCAGGCTCATAGCAAAGTAACAATAATTAACACACTGTGCATTATTATCTTCATAGTAGTTACTCAGAGTACAAGATATAGGCATGAAATAATGTCCAGGCAATATTAGCACACGTTTTTCTTTTCAATGAACTAAGAGGAACTAGCCATAGAACTATTGTAACTTTCTTCCACTTCATCCTCATTTTTTTTCTGCTTCGTAGATGCATGATTCCTGGGATGGCAAAAGATATTAGAAGGGTAAAAATATATATCCTTTAGTTTTAATTTTCAGAGAACTACAATAGTATCCAAATGGAGAGATACTAGAAGAACAAATCTGAGAAGATGAGCTTATCATATGTTTGGAGTGCAAGACATGTATGTGTCCACTAGACTACTCAATATTTACATTTGAATCTGAAAATAAAGATTCATTAGGGAAGATAAATCATTAACATGAATGAGATAATTCAAGATTCCTTTATTAAAAGTTGCAAAATTTCCCAAACTATAGATTATTATTACTTTTGGTGGTATTTGTATATGCTTTGCTCCACAGTATTCTTCAGTTTTCATGTTAGGCTCCAAGAAGAAAGTCATTGCCTCTAACAATAATGCTGAACAATATCTCTAATGAAAATAATGTATAGTAGTAAGTAACATTGGTTTAGCATTTTGTTAAAACAGACTGCTTTCTTTGAGGGAAGAGACTGAGCTTTTCTCTGTATACCGAAGCGTCCAGTGCAGTGCTGGACTTTAGTAGGACATCAGTTAGCATTTGATGGGTGAATGAATAAATGAAAAGAATATATAGATGGACAGATGGATGGATGGGGGGCTAGACAGACAGATAGATTTAAACAGTTTTGGGGTATTGCTAGGTATTCTTGGTTTTCAGTGCTTAAAATTATTCTAACTGCTAAATGTCTCAATTTTATAATAAGCAGTACAAATTCTATTGGCAGGTGTAGTAACTAGATATTTTTCCATTACACCTAAAGAAAGAGATAAGCAAGAGATAACAATTACTAGAATATAATATGTAGTTTATATTATATTCTACTATATTACATTTAATTAACAATAAGTACTTTTTCTTAATAAATACATCACTACATAAACATCTCTGTTGTTACTCTTTTGCTTTTTCACATCTCTTTGTATCTCACTCCTTCAGCTTTCTTTGTTCTTCAGGATCTTAACTACCTTCCCTGTTGTTGGTTATTGCCTACAATCATACAGACATGCAGTCCTGTCATCTTTAAATAGAACTAACAAAATTCTAAGTCTCCTTTAACATCATTTCTCCATCGTCTTCCTTACTATGTCCCATCTTTTAATCTAGCTTACCTTTCCCAAAGAGATGTTTACATCTGCATTCTTCATTTTTTGACTTTCCCTTTACTGGTTCTCTCCACTCACCTACCTCCTACCCCATTGCTGTTTTCAAAACTCTCTTGAGGGGTCCAAACACTGCTTGAATGACTTCACTCCTGGTCAACCTGGCAAATGTCCACCTACCTTTTAAGCACGGCTCAATCTCCATTTCTTCATTAATAAGAAGACTTCTGAATGTATAAGGAAAAAGAAAAGTATCTTACAAAGTTATATATACACCATATCTATAGAAAACATTTTTCTTTCAATACACTTAAAATATATGTATATTTAACTTTCCTATTGATTAATTTCAACGTATGAAAGGGCTAAGTTTCAATATTAGTGTATTGTGCTAACAAAGAAAGAATTAGTGAGTAATTGAAAGTATCATTTTATTAAGTTTTTTGTGAAGGTTTATGTACATATAAAGCAATTCCAATTTTTGCTAATATGTATTATTAACAAAAAACGAAAAAATTATATGCTAAATGTCCATGGTGATTATCTACAAATGATAAAAGTATGAGTGGTTTTTGTTTTAATCTTTTGTACTTCTAATACTTAATAAGCATGCACTTTACTGCATTATAGAAGCAGCCATTTAGATCTAAATATGGACTTCATGAAGCATCTTTATTTTCACACTACGTGAATGGGATTCATTTCAGCTTTAAGTTGAAGTAAAAAAGTCCTCCATTCAGGTAGGGCTTCCACATGTGAGCCAAATCTGTTTCTGTAATTAATGTTATGGTGTTGTTGGCCCAATATAAAAATATTTTGTCTTAGCTTGTGATTTTTCTAAACAATGTCTATTCCTTTAGAATCACTGTTTACTTTTTATTCACTTATTTTTAAAATTGACATCCAGCAATTTTCTCAATCTGTGTCATCTCCTTAGGAACAATTCAAATTTGTTAAAGAAAAAAAAGTCCCTATTTATATTTTCATATATTTAGTAAGATTTTTTTCCATAACACTGATATTCATCTACTCTTATAAGTCTTCACTGCCCAACTTACTTCCTTACATCAGCATACTTTTTCTTTTATTCTTTGGTACTGGGAATCAAACTCACACAGGCAGGTGCTTAAGCCACTGAGCTAAATTCCCAGCCCTATTTTCTGAGACAGGATCTCACTATGCAGTTCAGGCTGACCTTGAACTCACTTTATAGCCCAGGCTGGTCTTGAACTCACAATGATCTTCCTGCCTCAGTCTCCCAAGTGTTGGGATTAAAGGCGTGCACCACCACACCCAGCTCTGGTATAGCTTTTCTCCTTGAAATGACTTATTACTTTGAGAAGTAATAGTTTCAGATGAAGTTTTGCCCAGGTTTGAAAGTTGAGCTCTGACATCCACTACCTAAGCCACTTTAGGCAAACAAATTAACCTCTATGAGATTCAGTTTTCCTAAACTGTAATTGCAAATCTTCATCTACTCCATAGTTATGAGGTTTAAATGAGTTAATAGAACAGTGACCAACACATAGTAATCATATTTTTAAGTAGTACTTATCATTTTTTTCACACTTTTGTTTGCAAGTCAATCCTTGACTCCACTGCATCAAACCAAACGCTGTTAGTATTGGTCACAGTAATTCTCGAAAGCAATAATGGAGCCATTGTATTTGCTAAGGTCAGAGGATGCAAATCTTACTTACAAACTACTTCCCCATGAGCATCCTCTTCAAGGCAGCCTTCACATCAGGGTTCCGAAGACTATAGATGAGTGGGTTCAGCATGGGGCTGATGACAGTGTTGAAGATGCCAATGCCCTTGTCCTTTGCTGAAGCTTCCATTGAACTCAGCCTCATGTAGCTGAAGATGCCTGTCCCATAGAAGATGCCCACGACAGTGAGGTGGGAGCTGCATGTGGAGAAGGCCTTCTTCCTGCCTTCAGCAGAGCGGATTCTTAGGACTGCAACTACCACATGGGCATAGGACACAGTGATGAGAACCAATGGGGCCACACCCATAAATGCTGCTGCTACAAAGAGCAATTGCTCATTCAGTTGGATGCTAGAGCAGGAGAGTTGGAAGAGCTGAGGGAGGTCACAGTAGAAGTGGTTAATCACATTGGGGCCACAGAATTTCAGAGTAGACAAAGCAGCAGTTTGAGTCAGGGCATGGATGAAGGAAAAGACACATGACATGCCCACCACGGCTTTCTGGATTCCCCAGCTCATGTGGGTGTTGTAGGTGAGGGGCTGGCAGATGGCCAGGTAGCGGTCATAGGCCATGACAGTCAGCAGGAAGCAGTCTGCCCCAGCCAGGAGGTGGAAGAAG
Source organism: Dasyprocta punctata (assembly GCA_004363535.1). Taxonomy (NCBI): domain Eukaryota; kingdom Metazoa; phylum Chordata; class Mammalia; order Rodentia; family Dasyproctidae; genus Dasyprocta; species Dasyprocta punctata. Next base: position 10,969 of record RJWM01019251.1, read on the forward strand.
AAGAGTTGTGACAGGCAGGCTCTATAGGGGATGCTCCTGTCCTTGGGTAGGAATTGCCTCAGCATGGCAGGAACTGTGACGGTGATGCACCCAATGTCCAACAGCGACAAATTCCCCAGGAAGAAGTACATGGGGGTATGGAGTTTGGGTTCAATGAGGATGGCAGCAAGGATGCTGAAATTGCTACCAGTAGTAGCTACATAAGCAAGAAGAAAGATGACAAAAAGAATGTGTTGTAGGGCTGGAGAATCTGTTAGGCCCAGCAGAACAAACTTAGTCACAAATGAATCATTTGCTGAGATTCTCAATTCCATCTCTCTACCGCCAGCAGCAGATTGAGTAATGTGAAAAGGTGCTGACTGTAGTCTAAAGTGAATGAGATCTTGATAACAACTACCAAGTATAGCAATGTCAGGAAAGGCCAGGATGTTAGGATGCATATAAATTAAGGATAACAAAGATAAATATTGAGGCATAATAGGAAAAGACAATATATCTGACTTAAGGATAAGAAAATGGTGTTGGAGAGATTCATAAGAGTTAGAAGAATGGATATAACATTCTTAATCTGAGAATACATGGAACACTTGAAGGTTAGAGGGGAAGACAATTTTCTGAAACCATAGTTCCAGGAAGCAAATTACAAGTCTTTGAATTGGCCTTTATCTGGGTACACAAAATTGCAAAGGATGAAAAAGTTCTTCAGGAGAAGGATGAGGTTTTTTTTCACCAAACTTGGCCCCTGTGAGGAGTCATACCACACGTCATTATGCAATCATCCCTTGTTATCTTCAATGGACTGGTTCCAGAAATCCTTTGATATCATATTCTGTGAATATTCCAATTCTGTTCTTCAAATGACACAGTATAGTCACATAACTTGTGTATTTCCTTTCCCTTAAAATTATCTTTATATTAATTATAATACTCAGCGTACACACTGGTGACCTGCAAAATATCTTTAACCACTAAGTCACTCCCATGAAACCTATCTCAGTGGGAGAATAGAAAAAGGATAAAACTGGAAAGCCCCAAGGTCAAAAGCCATGAGTGGAGGAAGGCACTTCTGGATGAGTAATGTCCTTAGGAGGAGAACTGGTCAACCACCATCGAAGGGCTAGCCTTTTCTGCATGGGCAATGTTCTTACCATTACCTCACACTCAGTATTTCCAAAGCTGAACCGCTTCTTTAATCAAACCGTCTTTAATCTGACTGCCCCTTTACTGAACTTCTTTACCCCGGCTTTGCCATTGTCCCTTTCAGTGGTGTTTGAAAATCTATTCTTCACTGTCTCCTCCCTCTCTCCACTCCCTCACTGCTAAGTACCTAAGTGCCACTGCAGTTTTCAGGGTGGGAGAGAAAATCTCTCCCAAAAGAAGGAGTAAACGGATGGTAACCAAGATATGAGCTTGCAGTTAGGAGTCTGGGAATGGCGCTCATCCGATTAAGAAAACTGGCACTTGTTGAGTTAAGTAGAGAATCAATCATGTTGGTCCGCTGGCCCTACATAGATGAGAATTTATGAATGCCAGACAGACGCAGAGACAGACAATGTGTCTGGCATAATTTTGTACATTTTTGGGACTTTTCCCCTCCCCATTTTTATCCCTCAGAGGCTTCAACAATTAATGCCCTCCAGGGGGAGCTATAGCCAGATAAACTCCTGTTTTAATCAAACACAAGGATATCTAGCAGTTTTGAAGTATTTTGAAATTTCTTAAAACGTTTTAGAGTGTGCTCTTCATAGATACGGCAAAATTTGTTCTTTTGTTTTAACAAATGTATTTTAAGCACTTATGAGCTGTTGTTCTTGTTGCCAGCATTTTATAGAGTTAAAATGAATCTCAAGAGTTTTGTAGTCTAGATTATGTCACAGTGTATGTGAAAGAATTGAGATTTGGTGTTTGAGGTTTGTGGTTTAGTCCACTTCATCATTTCAGTGGAATAAGGGAGAAGAGACAAGTTGTGACTTTTAACTCTCTAGCATTTCTCGCATCATGAGGTCGAGAGGAGTATGTAGCCTGGGTCTGGTCTGCTCCTATTCCATTCCTGAAGCAGTGCTCTCTACCATCTAATATAAATCACTTTTATATTGTAGTCCACTTTGCCATACTCAAACCCATCTTCTCTTCTAGCCTCAAACAAATGCCGTACTTTATTCTCATCTCTCACCACAGAATTCAGACTCTACAGCGTCCTAACAATAAACATTCTACATTCTATATGTTCTTTTCACTTATCCATTCACCCAGCAAATGCTAACTGATGTCCTACTAGTGCCCAGCACTGCACTGAACACTTAGGTATACAGAGAAAAGCTCAGTCTCTTTCCTCAAAGAAAGCAGTCTGTTTTAACAAAGTGCTAAACCAGTGTTACTTACTACTATATAATATATTTCATTGGAGATATTGTTCAGCATTATTGTTAGAGGCAATGACTTTCTTCTTGGAGCCTAACATGAAAACTGAAGAATACTGTGGAGTAAAACATATACAAATACTGCTAAAAATAGTAATAGTTTGTAGTTTGGCAAATTTGCTACTTTTAATAAAGGAATCCTGAATTATCTCATTCATGTTAATGATTTTATCTTCCCTGATGAACCCTGATTTCCAGATTCAAATGTAAATATTGAGTAGTCTAGTGGACGCATACATATGTCTTGCACTCCAAACATATGATAAGCTCATCTTCTCAGGTTTGCTCTTCTAGTATCTCTCCATTCAGACACTATTGTAGTTCTCTGAAAATTAAAATTAAGGGATATATATTTTTCCCCTCCTAATATCTTTTGCCATTCCAGGAATCATGCATCTATGAAGCAGAAAAAAGATGAGGATGAAATGGAAGAAAGTTACAATAGTTCTATGGCTAGTTCCTCTTAGTTCATTGAAAAGAAAAATGTGTGCTAATATTGCCTGGACATTATTTCATGCCTATATCTTGTACTCTGAGTAGCTACTATGAAGATAATAATGCACAGTGTGTTAATTATCGTTACTTTGCTATGAGCCTGGTTTGAAACTCTATTTTATTTTATTTCTATTCTTCTTCTTCTCTTAAATGAAGAGAATCTGATGGGGGAAAGAGGAAAGAAAGGAAGGGACAAGGAAATTGTACATCAGGATGGTTATATATTACATATTAAGATCATTACATATTATATATTAAGATAGTTAAGAAAGTAATGTAAGTAGTTTTTCTTAGTTTGTTGAAAAGAAATATGGTTTGGACAATATTTCATGCCTATATCTTGTACTCTGAATAACTTCTATGTAGACAACAATATGCAATGTATTAATTGCTAGTGTCCTGCTAGCCTGTTTTGAAACCTTGTTTTGTTATTTTTACTTTTTTCTTTTTAAAATTAAAAAGAATGAAGTGGAATCCAGATGTGGTGAAACACATGTGTAATTTCTTTACCAGGGAGGCTAAGGCAGGAGCATCACAAGTCTGAGCTCTTAGCTGGAGAGAGTTCAACAAGACCCTGCCCAAAAATAAAATATTACAAAGGGCTGGAATGTAGCACATTGGTAGAGCACAGCCTGAACTTAGTCTCAGCCTCAGATAAAGACAAAATTATTTCAATCTTTGATACTATACTCAGTCCTATGCTGAACTCAGGCATCCATAGCCTCTGGAACTCTGAGGTACAGGGCTTCTTGGAGAGGGTGCTGACAGGGAAGAGACTTTCATAGTGAGAAGACTGGATGGGGTATCAAAATGTGCATCCCTCCTGAGCAGCCCTTGAAATTTTCATGGTAAAAATTGGATGTGGACACAAGGCAAGTTCAGAGGTTTTATCTAAGCATGAGAGCAAAGCAGTAAGTGTGGGCAGAATAGAATATGGTTTTACTTGGATTGAAGAAAAAGGATAAATCTTAAGTAAAAGTGTATGTGAGTTGTTGATAGAAAATACATTCAAGACAAATGGGTAGAAATTATGTGGGTCAGGAAATGAGAGATAAAGTAGTTTTTATTTAATGGCTCTCAGTTGATATACTTAAAATGTTGATGAAAGCAAAAGTGTGGCCTCCTTTTAAATAAACTATATTTGTGCTCAGTTTGACAGCATATATATTAAATGAACTGTATTTGTAATAATGTATGGGGTCTGGTTTTTATAATAGTGTATGTTAAGAAATAAGTGTAGGACTATGAAGTTAAAATGGAATTTACAAAGTCTAGAACCACGGTGCTGGCACTCACCAGAAACAATTTGAAAGTATTTGCATTGAATCAAAACCATCACATACCTATTCCCAAACCAGTGTTTGCTTCCTAACACATGCTTAGGCACAACACACTTATTTGCCAAGCATGACCTAACTTTCTTCCCTCACATGCCTGTCTCATTACTTACACTTAATAATTTGAGCAATATGTGTTGCACGTCATTTCATTTAATACATAACATTCTTCTTTTAAATAAAACCTATGCTTTTTCTTAAAATTATGAAACATAATTACTTACATTGACACAGAAGGTTAAAAGTAATTCCTTTAGGACAAGAATAAAGAAAGACAAACATTTCTGCATAATTTACAATCTATTATTATTATTACCATCATTGCTCTCTATAATGAGCTCCCAGCCATGAAATATTATAGGATGTCGCATTCTGGTGCTCTGTGCTGTCTTTCACCTGTTAAATATTCTCTTTTTAATTATTTGCAAGAAGGAAGTATTTCTTTGATATACACTTCACGCAAAGTTGCCTATTTAAGGAGTAATGGCATTGCAGTTTAAGCAGAAGATCAAGAAAGGTTCTTCTTATGATGTATAATTCAAAGTCTGCCTTCACTGAACTAGAATAAAGCTTCTCTGATCGTGTTTTTATCCTTTTTATTTTAAAAACAAAACAAAAAAGATAGAAATGATAAAGAATTTTTTAAAAATAGGAGGAAATTAACACTAGTTAATATATTGCATACTGTTATCTTAGAAGTAGTTGTTCAGGTTACAAGAATTAAGCATGAAAGAAATGATAGAACAATCAAACAATAGAATCAGAAACTGTTCTTTTTGATGAACTTACAGAGATTAGTACTATAGTCATCTATTCTTGCATATGTATACATATACACGTATATGTGTATGCCTATATACATATAATCTTTTCCCTTCTTCCTTTTCTACTTTCCCCTATCCCAGTTGTTCATAAAGCTTCTCTTTTAAATTTATTTTATTAGTACATTTTCCCAACATTTTTCTTTTTAAATATTATTTTATATGTCTTTATGCCATCATAATATTGAGCCTTGTAGGATATTTTGAAAACGTCTAGAAGTTTCACTTACATCATACGTAGAAGACAAATTTTTTTAGGTCTTAGATTATTTGCATAGCCAGTATATAATCAGCACTCTGTTAGGTGTCTGGAGGAATTTATGTTATATAGAGAGAAAGCAGAAATAAGCTGCAATTGATACAGAAATCATTGTGGTAGTGTTTTTGTTTGTTTGTTTGTTTGTTTTTGTTTTTGTTTTTGTACCAGGAGTTGAAGTCAGGCTTACCAGGCAGGTACTGTGCCGCTGAGCTATATTCCCAGCCCCATGGTAATGTCTTACTGTGTGAGCCAGTCTTTCTGACAAGGTTAAGAGCAGTGACTCTAAGTAAAAGGATACGTGAGTCACCAGAGAGTGGCAGTGGTTGAGAAATAAATATTGAGAGATGAAGTTAGGAAAGAAGAAAACAGGGCATCCTATACCTGGCAAAAGTGAGATTTGAAACAGGGGTGATCAGAAAGAAACTAGTGGACTCTGGATGCTGAGGTGACACACAAACATTGCTACAGGAATTAATGGGCAGTGTAGACAGCACTGAGCCAAGGAGGAGCACAGGCTCAGAGGCTGATGCAGGAGCTTTGATGGGACAACTGGAGCATGACTGGGAGGAAGCTGTCTGCAAGAGAGAGGATGGCGGATGTAAGCGAGGTTAAAATAATGTAATCCAGTAATTTGCTGGATTTGGAAAATGACTGGATACACCTTGGTTGGAAACTATTTTATTGGAAAATATTCACAGGCATTTAAAGTGCTCCCTGCTGCCCATCTCAAACAGTCAATAAGCATGTCAGTAAGGTTAGCCTTTTTGATGCTCTGACTTCTTTACCAGGAAACATCTGAAGTGGTTGGCAGAATAAACGTGCGAAATGGTGCGCACTGTGCAGGTAATAAGATTGTTCGCCTGACTGTTCTTCTCTGGATTGGTGCAGTTTCTCCCTCAGGGTAAAGTCCCATCTCCAGTAGTCAGACTACAAACATCTCCCTTAACAACCTCCTCACCATAACTATTAATCAGATTAATCAGGTTTGCAAAAAATCAGTGGACTAGGCCATTAAGAATAATAAAAAAAATCTTACTAATTCTTAAGGATTCCTCTGATTAGACATATGATGAAGCATTTTCATGTGTTTGTGGAGAGGTCCTGATCGTGTTTGGCAAATAAGTGTGTTGTGCCTAAGCAAGTGTTATTCAGGAAGCAAACACTGCTTTGAGAACCAGGTTGTGATGATCTGCTCCAAAGGAAGTGCTGAGAAGATGCTCTGATGAGTACCGACATCTTGCTTCTAGAGAATGTCAAACTCCATTTTAACTTCATACTCCAAAATTTATGTCTAAAAGTATAATATTTAATTAATCAGACTCCACACATTATCACAAATATAGTTTATTTCAAAGGAAGCCACACTTTCGTTTTCGGCAACATTTTAAATATATCAATTGAGAGTCATTAAAGAAAAAACAGTGCCACTCCTGTTTCCTGGCTCACATTATAATTTTCTCCCATTTGTCTTCAATACATTTTCTATCAGCAACTCAGACACTATTTTATGTCAACTTTAGCTTTTATCTTTGATCCAAGTCATACCATACCCTGACCCATAATAGCTTCTTTTTTCTCAACCTTAAATCAAAACCTCAACTTTTCCTATGCCCATACCTAGGCTTTCACCATGAGAATTTCAGGGGTTCCTCAGGAGAGATGCACAATTTGATGCTTCATCCAGTCTTCTCTGTCAGCCCCTCTTCCCTGTCAGCACCCTCCTCAGGGCACCCTGCACATCAGGGTTCCGGAGGCTGTAGATGATGGGGTTCAGCATGGGATTGAGAACAGTATTAAAGACTGCAATCCCTTTGTCCTTATCTGAAGCTGAGACTGAGCCCAGGCGCATATAACTGAAGAAGCCAGTTCCATAAAAGATGCAGACCACAGTGAGGTGGGAGCCACACGTGGAGAAGGCCTTTCTCCTCCCCTCAGCTGAGCGGATCCGCAGTACTGCAGCAGCGACATGGGCATAGGACACTGAGATGAGGATCATGGGAATCACACCCATAAAAGTGGCTCCCACAAACAGCAGCTGCCCATTGAGGTGGATACTGGAGCATGAGAGCTGGAACAGAGGTGGAAGGTCACAGTAGAAGTTGTTGACTATATTTGGGCCACAGAAATCAAGTGCAGACACAGCCACTGTGTGAGTCAGAGCATTGATGAAGGAGACAGTGCAGCAAATGCCCACCAGGGCACCCTGGACCTCACGGCTCATGCGGGTGCTGTAGGTTAGGGGCTGACAGATGGCCAGGTAGCGGTCATAGGCCATGGCTGTCAAGAGGTGACAGTCTACACCAGCCAGGAGGTGGAAAAAGAAGAGCTGTGAAAGGCAGGCAGCATAGGGAACTCTGCACTGGTGGGCCAGCAGACACACCAGCATTGGAGGAACAGTGACTGTGATGCACCCAGTGTCCAGCAGAGACAGGATCCCCAGGAAATAGTACATGGGAGTGTGGAGTTTGGGCTCCACAAAGATGGCAGAAATGATGCTGAAGTTGCCCCCAACTGTGAGTACATAGGCAAAGAAAAACACAACAAAAAGAATGGATTGCAGCCCAGCATTCTCTGTCAGGCCAAGGAGGATGAACTCAGTGATGGTTGTCCTGTTCTTGCTGGTACCTGCCTCCATAGGTCAGAGCTGGGCGCGATAGTGAGGGGAAGACTCAAGGCTGCAAAAGAGAGAGTGATACATTGTAGGTACATACTGTGATCAATGTCTGCTGGATACTGGGATGACATGGTTGGGATACCAATTAGAGTAGATACTAGTGAGTTTGTCCAGACTCCTGAAGACTGCAAGTGTGCCAGATGCTAACCCTTTAGATGCTGGTTAAAGAAGATATCTAGGGAATACCAGGCAAGTGGGTAGGGCAGAAGGAAAAATTTCCAGGAATCTAAAACAGTGGCTGATTACAAACATGCTATAGAAGAGCTTCAGTATTTCAACAACTGTTATATGCTTACTGTACAGTGACTGAATAGTGGCTGGGACTCTATGAATACATGAATATATACAGTCCTAGAAAGATACCATTCAAAGAGTAGCAATATAAAGGAGAAAAGAAGGAGGGCAGGTCTCATAAAATCCAAATAGATATAAAAGAGATTGAGTGAGGAGAGGAACAGGTTGCAAACCAAAGTACCAAAAAACACAGAAGCTAAAAATTAAAGACGTGAAGGCATCAAAAAATACAACATTTTAAGTGTACACTCTGGATATTATATTAATGCCCAGTTTTTTTTCAATTAGGTCTCATACACTGCAATTATATCTATATAATCAAGACACCTAGATTTAGAAAGGTTAAAAAAGGACCTTAAAGTCATTAATCTTTTAAATGTGTTATGTCTCAAACTCAGGATTATCTAACTCTAGGCCCACACTTAATGTTATATTGCTTGAACTTGTGTTGTTATTGAGCTTTATGAATAACGTTTTGTGTAATAAAGAGAATAATGCTACTTAAGACTTTAATATTAGCATTCCTACAACAATTCTAGGAAGTTAACATCCCATCCATTCATGTTTTCACTCAGCAATTACTTGTTGAATGTCAGAATTCGGGTATATTTTGTTGATAGAACCACAGGACTGGGCAAGAGGTATTAGCAAAAGAGACAGTGCAAGGATGGTCTCAAGGTTATTGAGCTTAGCTACGAGGAAGGTGGTGTTGCTAGTAAATGTTTTGGAAAAGATTTTTGTATGTAAATTTCAGAGACAATTGGTAGAAGATGGGCACAGAGATTCCAGAGAATTTTAGGTGACTTTCTTGATGTCACAATAATTCCTAAGAGTGCCTACTAATTTGAGATCAACAAACTCTTCACTGGCTTGAGTCTCAAATGCAGACCATCAACTCCAAGACCATAACTTAATTCCATATTCCTTGGATATGAGTTGTTATTGAGCTTTATAAAGAACACTGTTTGTAACAAAGAGAATAATGCTATTTCTATCACTTGAAATATTGTTATTGAAGAAGTCAATGATCCTTCAGCTGTGACTGGGAAACAAAGTTCTGGAAGGTATCTTTGAGTCCTTTTTTTGCTGGATCCTTGCATATGCTGCACCTCTCGCTGTCCATGATTGAGCTAGTGCTTTTTTCTATCCAAAACACTATCTTGTGCACATCAATAGTCTGTGTCACAAGCTCATTCTCATATCATTCTCCCATCTCCTCAAGGAAGTTCTTCTGTGTAGTTTATTAATTAATTGAGCCTTTCCTCTTGTGGCATCATAAACAAGTAATAGCTGGAATGATTTCTGAATGTTTTTATGAAGAGGTAGAGAGAAACCTGAAGCATTAAGGGGTAGCTTGCCTTGGTCAAACAAGACAAATCAAACAAGACAAAATGTGTGGATTACCCTAAATAGGCTATGCAGCTCTACTCACTGGAAGCAAAACTTCTAATCTGTACTTTTCTACAATAACTGTTGCCAAATAAAAGTGAAGCTCAAAAAATTAATTTGTTTAAGGTCCATGTGTCAGTGTTTGTTCTGAATAGAAAACTTCTTTTATGGCCAAACCCTACTGTCTCTCAAGGTCTTTTCCATATATACGACTATATATATATATATATATATATATATATATATATATATGAATTTTCCCTTCTGTTCAATCCCATCTCTCAAATGGTAAACCTCATCGTGGTATTTCATTGCTACTTCTGTTATCTAGCATCATTTACTCTTCTCTTCTCCTGTGGACAAGGAAGACTTGAAAATCATGTATGGCCTTCACCAGCCTCACTCTAAAAGGAGGAAAAGTAGGAAGGCTGGAGTGGTGAGGAGATCTGTGGGGCACTTACCTTTCTGCAGCACTCTGTAGAAAGAGGAGTGACTGGTAGCCTGATCCAAGGTGGCCTGAGTCCCGAAAATTTAAAAGGGGAATAAGACAGAAACAAAGAGAATCTCTCCTGGTTCTCTCTCTTCAAGGAGCTAATTAGCACCAAACTTCCCCCTCCAAACAAACTTCCCCAGGGGTTACTAAGAAGCAAGAGGCAGATAAACAATCTTAATCCTTAAGGGGTTCTCATCTGCCTACTCTTTTGAACTTTTAAGGAAGCATGAGATTTAAGACATCATTGCAGCTTCCTAAAGTCTACAATGAGAAGAAAACATACAGCCACCATATTGCATACTGGAAAAATATGATGCGAAGAGTGTCGGTGACTTGTAGAGTCCAGAGCATGGGTCTGCAATTGGATTTTCAGGATGAGCTCCAGTTAATATGTGATTATGATATTCTTTTCTTATTTATTTTTCAGATTTTCAAGGTATATATATATATATATATATATATATATTTTTTTTTTTTTTTTTTTTTTTTTTTTTTTTTTTTTTTGCGGCACCGGGGATTGAACTCACAACCTCGCGCCTGCCTGTGTGGACGCTTAAGGCACTGAGCCAAACTCCCAGCCCTGGTTTTTTGAGGCAGGGTCGCACTATGTAGCTCAGGCCGGCCTTGCGCTTGCGTTGTAGCCCAAGCCGGCCTCGAACTCACAACGCTCCACCTACCTCAGCCTCCTGAGTGCTGGGATTAAAGGCGTGCGCCACCACGCCCAGCTTCAAGGTATATTTTTAAAAATTGGTTTAATTATAGTTATATGTGTTTCATAAAATATACAGCAATGGATCTAGCATCTCTAGAGAATATTTTCATGACTCCCAGCATTTGCCTGATGGTCCTTTGCAGTCAATTCCCTTTCCATACCTCAGCCCATAGCAAACTCTCATGTGAGTTCCTTCCTTATGGTTTACTTAGTCAAAGTGTCAAGAGTGGAAGCATATAGAATACAGACTGTTTAAAATTAAGTAAATTAAATTGGCAAATGTTTTTCAGATTCATTTCTCATAAAGCAATTCCCTTGTATTAGTAGGAGATATGCTCAAAGATCCCCACTTGGTATCCAAACTACGTGTAGTACCAACCCAAGATACAACATGTTTTCTATGCTTACTCATGATAAGATTAATTTATAAGGCAGATGCCATTATGAATAACAAGAGTAGCTAATAATAAAGTAGAAAGTTATTACAGTATACTATATGAGGTTACTTAAAGTTTACAAATTGTTTATTTCTGGAATTTTTCATTTAATATTTTCAGGCCATCATTAACATAGGTAACTGAACTATCTGAAAACAAAACTACACATAAAGAGGATAAGTGCTAATGATCCATTCCTTTTGTCACTGAGTAGTATTTCATTAGATGGACATATTGTAATTTGTTTAGCTACTCACCTATTGGTGAATATTTGGCTCATTTCCAGATTCTAGGCATTGCAAAAAAATATATGATAAATGTGTATACAGTACATAGCATGGATATATGTGTTCATTTCATCTAGTGAAGCCTAGAATTGTAAATATTACAATCTGTGTTAGTGTCTAATTTTAAATTAAAAAAAGAAAAGAAAGGAAAGGCTGTCAAGCTGTTTTCCAAACTGGCTATACTATTTTGCATTCCCATGAGAAATGCATTAGCTTTCCAATTTCTCTGCATCCTCATAAAAACTTAATGTCATTGCCTTTTGGCCAGCTGCTGACACTGGAAGGCTCCTTTCTGCAGGCAGCCAGCCCAGGCAGAAAGAACCAGCAGATCAACCTGTGCCTGCAGGCTGCTGACAGTAGAAAGCTTGCTTTCTGCAGGCAGCCAGTGCAGATAGAGAGAATCAGCAGATCCACTTCCACCTGCTGCCACAGACAGTAGAAAACTTGCTTCCTGCAGGCAGCCAGTGCGAATAAGCCACCATTGGAGGCCTATGCTTCCTTTGGGCAGCCATCACCCAAAGGGAGAATCAGACAAACACATCCCTGTGTACCTGCCACCATCACAGGAGTCTCAGCATAGACAGGCAGGCTGAGAGAAGCAGCCCCACCACCGTGCACCTCTGGTCACTGGGGAAGCCCCAGGGTAGCTGCACAGATCTGGAGGCGCCCTCCTCACACACTGCTACTTCCCTGTAAACTCGGAATCAAAGGAACACAAGTGCCTGTTCCATTCCCCTACACCACAGAGGGGAAGCCAGTGTGGGAAGCACCTGGGACCCCACAACCAGCTTGTTGGAAGGAACCCAGGAGAATATCAAGATGAAGGAGCAAAAGGCAATCTCAAACCTCCAGCCCACACAGAACAAGTCTGGGAGATACAGTCATGGAAGAAAATAGAAGCCACACACCTGAAGCCTCCAAGAGGATAACAACTGAATTAAGGGAACAACTTCATGAGACTCTAAAAGTAATCAAATCAGAAATGTCTCAGGTAAAAGAAGAAATGAAAAACATAATGAAAGAATTGCTCAGCATATCTAGAGAGAACATATAGATAAAAAAGAGGAGCATAGAAAAATAATGGAAACCTTGAATAAGCAATATAGAAAGGAATTACAATGCATGAAACAGATTAAAAAAGATATTCAGGAAATTATAAAGTCAATCGAAAGCTGGCAAAATTGCTTGAAAGAGATTGAAGATAGACTTTCAGACCTTGAAGACAGGATTGCGGCTAGCAATAGAGAAAGGAAGGATCTTTTAAAAATAACAAGGAACTAGGAAATAACAGTTCAACAGCTGCAAGACAATGTGAAGAGAAATAATTTAAGAGTGATAGATATCAGTGAAGAAGCAGGGGTCAACACAAATGAAATAAAAAGGCTATTTACAGAAGTAATAGCAGAAAACCTAAACATGGAAAAAGAATCTAGTACACAGAAAAGTGAGCCATATAGAACTCCAACTAGCCATAACCAAAGTAAATCTACACCCAGGCATATAATAATCAAGATTCAAGAAATTCAGCACAAGAACACACTATTCTACATGGACTTTTTTTTTTTTTTGGCAGCACCGGGGATTGAACTCACAACCTCACACCTGCCAGGGCAGGCGCTTAAGCCACTGAGCCAAACTCCCAGCCAAGAACACACTATTAAAAGCTGATAGAGGAAAGAAACATATCACCTATAAAGGAAAACCAATCAGAATCATGGATTGTCAACATAAACCTTCAAGTCAAGAAGAGTTTAAAGTGAAGTGTTTCAAATCCTAAAAGAAAACAGTTTCCAACCCAAATTGATGTACCCTGCAAAGCTATCTTTCAAAATTGACAGAAAAATAAGATACTTCCATTATAAAGAACAACTGAACGAATTTATGACCACCAAACCAACACTACAGAGAATGCTGAAGGATATTCTAGAGAGAGATAAAGATGACCGTGGTTCAAGGAACAAGCAGCAGAGGATTGCCAAACAGAACAGGCAATTGAATGAAGGAGAAAAGTGGAGGGCCAAGTGCAGGAGGATAGCATGACAGAGACAAACCAATGTGTGCTAGTTGTAACCATTAATGTAGATGGCCTCAATTCAGTAATAGAAAGAAACACAGGGAGAGTGGATCAAGAAACAAGATCCATCAATATACTGTGTACAAGAAACACATTTAACTCCAAAGGAAATTCATTGACTGAAAATCAAAGGGGAGAAAACAATTGTTCCATGTGACAGGAGGCCGGAAAAAGCAAGGGTAACTTGCTCTTCAATCACAGAATGGATAAGAAAGTTATGGTATTTTCATGCAGTGGAAAGCTACCCAGCTATAAAGTAGGATAATCTTGAGGCTCTTGTAGGTAATGGATGCAACTGGAGGTCATGTCCATGGGCAAAACAGTTTGAACTCATATGGGTGAACACTAGCATAAAAAACAGAAGGAGTTAGTGGGATCCAAAAACACTATAGGTACTATAAAAGTGATAGGGGAGGAAACACCTAAGAGGAGAAGGTAGTAACCAATGTTAATTTCTTGTTGTCTTGTCTTGAACTCTTGTAATGTTTTCACAATTTTGTTAGGTTTGGTTCTGTTCTGTCTTGTGTTGTTAGATTTTACTGTGTCTGATGATGTAGGCAGCTATTTTGAACATAATGGGATGTATTATGGCTATCATGGTTGGTTTCCTATTATCTTGTTTTGAAGTCCTATAATGCTTTCATTCTTCTGTTTAATTGGTTTTATTCTGTTTTGTTTTGTTTGATTTTATTATGTGTGGTGGTATGAACAGCTATTTTGAAGAAATAGAGGCATTATAGTAACCATTGTTCATTTCCTGTTATCTGGTTTTGAAGTCCTGTAATGCTTTCATTCTTTTGTTTTGATTGTTTTTAGTCTGTTTTCTATTATTTGATTTCATTGTGTATGAGGGTATGGACAGATATTTTGAAGAGAGCAAGACACATTATGGTAACCATTGTTGATTTCCTATTGTCTTGTTTTGAAGTCCCATAATGCTTTTATTCTTTTGCTTTGATAGGCTTTATGCTATTTTGTTCTGTTTGATTGCATTGTGTGTGAAAGTATGGACAACTATTTTAAAGAAAACAAGAGACATTATGGTAGCCACTGTTGATTTCCTGTTGTCTTGTTGTGAAGTCCTGTGTTGCTCTATTGTTCTGTTCTTATTTTATTTGTTCTGTTTTGTTTTTGCTTTGTTTTGTTTTATTCTCTTTAAAATAAAAAAATTTAAAAATCTTTGCCTTTTAAATTTTAATCACTACATTAAGTACACAGTTGTACTTCACTGATGTCTACTTGTTTTCCCTAATGACTGTAGATACTGACTCTTTCAGTAAGCTGTTTGTTTAAACATTTTCTCCCTCCAAAGAAAATGAGTATTTTTTCAACTTTTTATTTAAGTATAAGAATTATTCAAATATTCTGGAAACTAACTCTTTATGAGATAAATATTTTGTTGACATTATTACTCTTAGTGCAATACAAACTTCAAAATCTTCATTATTATCTGTTCTTTGTGCTTTTTTGTGTGTGCTAGTAAGTGTCATGTTGCTACCTAAGATAATTAACTTACAGAAAATAATTTGCTCATGTTTTGGGCATTTCAGTCCATGATCAATGATTCTCATTGCTTTGGGCTTCCTGTGTCAGTCATAATGCATATGGAAAGGAGCATGTGGCAGAGCAAATTCATTCACATCACATCAGTCAGGAAGCAAAGAGGAAGAGAAAAACTCCAGGATCCCACAGTCTTTGAGGCCCTTCACCAGTGACCTAAGGACCTCCACCTAGGGTCCACATATTCTACTACATTCTAATAATGGCAATATTGGCAACTAGCCATTAACACATGGACCTTTGGAAGGCATTTAAAATCCAAGCCATGGCAGGATGGAATCTGAATAACTCAAAAGGTTTTCTCAGTGATTTCATTCTCCCTTTGGATTTCAGCACATCTTTATACATGTATGCACAGAGCTTCTCTATCCATGCTCCCTTCTTCATTAGAAGACTCTTGTTGTGAGGCTTGTGGTATAAATAGGGAAATTTGGTCATTTTTCATTTCAGCCTATTTTAGGATAACTTCATGGTGAGAGTATTCTTAACACTCCTACACTATTACTTCCACACTAGCAGGGAAACTCTGATTTCTATTGACGGGGGATCTTGGGTGGAGCTCTTGAGAGGAAATGAGTTTCTACCCCTCTCCAGGGGCAACACATCTGTGTTTTCTCAAACCAGTTGCCTGGAGCTAGTTAGTGTTCAGCCATTCATCCAACAATAGAAGGTTAACTACTACCTCTATCCCAGAGGCCACAGGTATTTGCTTTGAACCCAAAGGAAGAGAAAGTTTGCTTCCTCATCTTACGGGGTGAACACATTTTGTGTCTCTGTAATGCTGGTTAGGGCTCTCTTACTTATAGTTCCCACCCCAAATCTTTTTCTTGAAGTGCTGTAGTTGGTCCACAGAAAACAGTTGCTGAGTGAATATGGACTTTCTTGCACCTAGAGCTCACAGGGATTCTAATTATCATACTAGTTCACTTTTGACCTTTGTTGCAGTTAGGGATTACAAGGAGAATAAGACAATGCAGGATACATACTTTATAGTATTATTTTATAATAGTCACTCAAATAGTTAAATACTAGAAGTGCAGGAAATCTGTCCACACACTAAGACCCAAGGAATCAAGCCGAAGGCCTGGATCCCACAGCAATGTCCTGCAGGAGTCCATCTGAAGACCTAGAGCCCATGACAATGCTCTCCATGAGTTCAACTGGAGGCCTGGAGCCCATGACAATGACTCATGCAAGTCAGTTTCACAGATCTGTGCTGGGAAGGCCCAAAGGTCAGCGTTGGAAGCTAGAAAGTCTATGCCAGTGGGATGAAGGATCTGTGTTAGTAGGTTGAAGGTTCTGCACTGGAGCCAGGAAGTGACACTCAAAGTAAGAACCAGAGCTCCCCTGAAAAGTACCACAGCCATCCTCAGTGGCAATGAGGTCCCAAGTTCCTCTGATGATGAGAACAGCTGAGTTCATATCAGGGAGCAGTGTGACTAACTTCTCCAGGAGATTGGGCAGCACACCATCTTCCCCTCCGGAAGCAATGCACAAAGTAAGGAAGCAATGCTCATAGTAGGGACTAGAGCTCCCCCAAAGTGAACCACAGCCATTCTCAGCAACAACAAAATTCTGAGCTCCTCTGATGATGAGAAAAGTCAAGTTCCTATTAGGAAAGAAGCTCAACAAGCTCCTCCAGGACAGCCATGGCAACAGGAGAACCAATACCAACACGGAGGACCAAAAACACTATCTCTTCCAGTTCTCCTTTTTACCATGGCAACAATCCTCGGGTGGGCCATCCACACTCACACCACACTGATTCAGTTCAACTGGTATTACAAGTTGGCCACCATTTATCAATCCACCACAACTTTAAAGAGTTTGTTAACAGTCTAGACACTTTTATGGCAACCACTTCATCCATATTTGGTCAAAAACGAAATCATTCATGTACACACCCTCTTTACTTGATGCGGTTTACTTTAAAGGGTATAGTTCATCTTATTACCATGTAACCCTCACTTTTTAATTAATCAACAAATGTATGCTCTTGTAGTGTTTCAAAATTTTTCTGTCAATGTTAAATATCTTTGTCTTTCTGCATCCCAAGTGGAACTCTTACTATTATTTTTAAGCTACTAGCTCACTTGTGAGGACTAAACTTAGAATTGTGGCCAATTAGCTTTCTTAAATTATTTTTTCCAAGTGATTGCATAAGAGACGATGACATGAACTGATATCTGTATTTTGTTGTCCTCCAAATATCTGGACTTTGCTCTGAAAGTCTCTTATTTCCATCATTTTATTCAACACTTTCACTTGGGCATCCATAGACACTTGAATCTTGACATGATTTCTTCACGTGTGTCCCCAAATTCTTTTCATTTCCTTATTATTTTAGTCTTCCTGGGTTACAATAACAAAACACCATAGTACTGAGTAGATCAAACAACAAGCAACACAACTTTGTTTACTCAGAGTTTTGAGGGTGTAAGTCTGAGAGCCAGACACCAACATGGGAACAATTTCTTCCTGGCTTGCTAATGGTTGCTTTTTTACTGTTTCCTCTTTTTTTTTTTTTTTTTTTTTACTTTTTTATTTTAAGAATAATAAAACAAAACAAAGCAGAATAAAGCAAATCAGAACAGAACAATGCAAGTGATATGGGACTTCAAAACAAGACAACAGGAGATCAACAGTGGCTCTATCTCTATCTTTCTTTCTCCCCAAAGAGGAAACAATCACTGTTGGGAGAAAGAGAGAGAGATAGAGAGACAGAGGCAGAGACAGAGATGAGAGAGAGAGATTTAAGAACTAGTAAAAGATGATCAAAGACTTGTTCTGTAGTCAGACTCAAAGAGTAGTATATTGAATTATCGGTCATACAACTTTAGCAGTGTACTTTAAAGTGTAACTAACTCTTAAATTTCTATTTAGATGCACATCTATAGGCAGTTTTCTTGGCCATAATTGAGACATGGGGAAAATGTGTGAAAGAGGCAGGTAAAATAAGTGCTTTATAGAAATATGAAGGACAAATAAGTATGGTGTTTGGCTGCGCCAAGGGATGACATGCTAATAATTTCCTAGTTGACCACTTAGTAACACACTGGTGACATCATGAAGTCTCTTGTATTTTGATCATGGGACAGATGGTGGCTACATATATTTCTTACCCATATTGAGATGCCTTATCAAGATTCACAAAAGGATGTGTTAGAGCTCAGCCTGATCCATACGCTTTCTTCTAAGAGGTTTATTAAGTACCTTTACTGAAGCATTTGGCTATTGTAGGTAGTCTGCAGTTACCATACTGGAATCCCTGACCCATGAAAAATAAGCAACTCCCTTCAGTCACTGCAATTGCTGTTTCCCTTGAGGAGGGGCCTACTGTTGAAAAGAATAGGAGAAACCTGAGGTTCCACCAGTAGAGAGCAAGGTTAAGCACCAATTTTAGGGATCAAAGCCAGAAAGGAAGCAAATTTCATAGTCACAAAGTTTAGAGCTACATGGAAATGTTATGAAAGAGAAAATAAACAGGAAATAAAAAGAAGCGAGGGTCAGTGTTTTGTTTTGTTTTGTTTTTTGTTTTTTGTTTGTTTAGTGCTAGAATTAGAAGTCAGGCATCTACCTTTGAGTTACATCCCCAGTCCTTTTCAGTTTTTATTTTGAGGCAAGGTTTTGCAAAGTTGCCCAGGCTGTTCCAACTCATGATCCTCCTACATCTGCCTCCCTAGTGCTGGGATTACAGGTGTGCACCACACAACTGAATTCCAGTTTATTTTTATTGGTTCACAGATCCATGCTGCCTGAATGGTTAAGCATGCTAAGTATTTCAAAAAAAATATGGTCTCCAGTTTTAATTATTGAGTAACTAAATGATGGTGTCCAAATGAACAGATATTAGAACAGCAAGTCTCAGAGAAAGATGAGTTTAACATATGTTTGGTGTGCAATGCATATACAAAGGTCTCTTAAACTATTGAAACATCTTCTACGTGTCTACAGTTTGTTTTGACACTCTGTGATCTCAAGCCTACAACAACTATGTTCTATTACACTTCAACATTTCACGTATAAAATAAAAAACAATAGTTATACCTGCAATGAAGGCCACAGGATTACCTTGAAAATCAAGTCAGATGCTAGACATGAAAGTTTATTTGTCAAATGGGAAGCGCTCTTTACATGCTTGGAAATATTACTACATTTAGTGGTATTTGTATAAGCTTAACGTTATGGGTTTTTTTCCAGTCTTCATATAGCCTCCAAGAAGGAAGTTCATTTTCTCTAACAATAATGCTGAAATATGACTCTAATGAAAAATATTGCATAATAATAAGCAGCATTGCTGTGGCACTTTGCTACGGCTGACTGAATTCTTTGAGGGTAGAGACTGAGCTTTTCTCACTGTACCTATTGTCCAGTACAGTGCTTAGCATTTACTAGGGTATCTGTAAGCATTTGTTGGATGAATGAGCAAATGAAAAGATTAGATAGATAGATGATAGATAGATAGATAGATAGATAGATAGATAGATATAGATAGATAGATAGTATAGAGAGATAGATAGATAGATAGATAGATAGACAGACAGATTTAAGCCTTATATGAGTGCTACAAATTGACCTTGGTTTTCAGTGCTTGAAATTTCTCTGGGCTTTATAATATGCTGAGTAAACTCAATTAGATCAGGTGAAATGAGTAGACATTTTCACAATCCAATGAGTAGATTACTAAAAATATTTATTTATTAACAAAGGGAATAATTGAGAGATAACAATTACCTATAAGCTAGTGCTTAGTTATTATATTCTGTCATATTACTTTCAATAAATACTTTAATGAGTACTTTCTCTTAATAAATGTGTCACTACATAGAAGATCTAACATCAAACATCTCTGTTATTACCGTATTTTCATATTTCTTAGTACCTCACTCCTTCAAGGAGCTCTTTGTTCTTGAGCATCTTAACCACCTTCCCTTTTGCTGCTGTTTGCCTGCAATCATATAAACACAGCTTCTGTCATCTCCAAACAGAATTATGAAATATCCAGTCTCCTTTCTCATTGTTTCTCCATTGACTACCTGACTGTGTTCTACTTTTCAATCTTGTTTAACGTCTCTGAAGAGCTGTCTTAATCTGCGTCTACATTTTTTTGGCTTCCCCTTCCCTGAGTCTCCCTCTACACATGTCTCATACTCCACCACTGCTCTCAAAGGGTCATTAAAGAGGCTATACACTGCTTGGTGACCTCTCCTCTGGTCTACTTGGCAGATACCCACTCATCTTTCAATGCATGGCTCAAAATTCATTTCCTCATTAATAAATTAAGAGCACTTCCACATGTAAGAAAAGAGACAAACATCTTAGAAATATATATGCTTGTATAAAATATTTCTGCAGCACCACATACACACACACACACACACACACACATATACATACCTTTACTAGCAATTAATTTGAAATTAAGAAAGTAACAAATTTTAATATTTGGCTTATTTCATTAACAAAGACAGGTAATTGTTAATTGCAAATGTTAATTTATTCAAATTTTGCTGATTGACAATCTGCACATAAAAGAATTCTTAGTTTTAAAATATGCATTATTAATAAAAATAAAAAATTATATGCTAAATGTCTATGATGAATGTCTTCCAATGAGGAAATTATGGACAATTTTTATTTTACTCTTATACTTTCTATTTTTTAATAATCATACATCTTTTTGTGTTATAGAAGCATCTGCTTGGATCTGGACATTAAATACATGAAGTATCCTTATTCTTACACCAAAAGATTAACTGCCTGGTTTCATGTTTATGCTAAAGTAACGAAGTTCTCCATGCAATCAGGGAGATTTTCACAAATGAGGTAAATCTGTCTCCATAATTAACTTTATTACACTTATTTTATGTTGCTGGTGGCCCACTATGAAAATACTCTATCTCATCCTTTTGACTTTTCTAAACAGTACCTATTTCCTCAGAACTGAGTTTTCAGTTGTATTTTTTAAATTTGTTTATTTATAAAATGATATCCAGCAATTCCCTCAGCTTGTACCTGCTGCTTTGGAACAAATCATTCTCAATTCATGTTTTTACTTACTTAAATATATATTTCCCATCATACCATTATTGCTTTTCTATTTTAACTCTTCATTGCCTATTTGATTTTCTTTAAAATATCCATCCTCTTCAAAATGATTTATTACTCTAGAGGGGAAATGTTTTCAGATGTAATTTGTACCTAGGTTCAAACATAAGCTCTACTATTCACTAGCTATGGAACTTTGGGCAAGTAACTAAACCTCTCCAAGGTTCAGTTTCCTAAACTACAATTTGTAAATTTATGATTAAATGAGCTAATAGAGGGGGCAGTCACATAAAACATGCCCCATACAAGGTAATCATAAGGTAACATGAAGCTATCATTCTATATCATTCTATCATTCTTTCAATCCGAAGTCATTTTTGATCCCATTGCAAGAAACCAACATTGTATTTGCATTGATTACAATAATCCTTGGAAGCAGTACAGAATCACCGTATTCATTAAGGCCAGGAGAAATGAATCACACTTAGAGTCTACCTCCCCGTAAACAATCTCCGCAGGGCACCTTTCACATCAGGGTTCCTCAGGCTGTAGATGAGTGGGTTCAGCATGGGGCTGATGACAGTGTTGAAGATGCCAACGCCCTTGTCCTTGTCTGATGCCTCCACTGAACCCAGCCTCATGTAGTTGAAGACACCTGTTCCATAGAAGATGCCCACCACGGTGAGGTGGGAGCTGCATGTGGAGAAGGCCTTCTTTCTGCCTTCAGCAGAATGGATTCTCAGGACTGCAGCTACCACATGGGCATAGGACACTACAATCAGCACTAGTGGTGTCACAGCCATAAAGGCTGCTGCTATAAAGAGCAACTGCTCATTAAATTGAGTGCTGGAGCAGGAGAGCTGGAAAAGCTGGGGAAGGTCACAGTAGAAGTGATTAATCACATTGGGACCACAGAATTTCAGGGTAGACAAGGCAACAGTATGGGCCAGTGCATTTGCAAAGGCACAGGCACACGACATGCCCACCAAGGCTTTCTGGATTCCCCAGCTCATGCGGGTGCTGTAGGTGAGGGGCTGGCAGATGGCCAGGTAGCGGTCATAGGCCATGACAGTCAGCAGGAAGCAGTCTGCCCCAGCCAGGAGGTGGAAGAAGAAGAGCTGTGACAGGCAGGCTCTATAGGGGATGCTTCTGTCCTTGGATAGGAATTGCCTCAACATGGCAGGAACTGTGACGGTGATGCACCCAACATCCAGCAGGGACAAGTTCCCCAGGAAGAAGTACATGGGGGTGTGGAGCTTGGGTTCAATGAGGATGGCAGCAAGGATGCTGAAATTGCCACCAGTAGTAGCTACATAAGCAAGAAGGAAGATGACAAAGAGAATTGGTTGTAGGGCTGGAGAATCTGTTAGGCCCAGCAAACTTAGTCACAAATGAAACATTTCCTGAGGCTCCCAATTTCATCTCTCTTCCACCTGTGGCCGGCTGAGAAATGTTTCAAGATGCCAATGGTGACAAAAAGAAAGTGAGGTCTTGACAACAACCTCCAAATATAGCAGTGTCCAGGGGAGGTCAGGATGTCAGAATACATACAATTAAGGGGATGAATGTTTAAAATTGAGAAGTAATAGGAAAAGACTTGGTAAATCTTACTTTTAATGAGTAGAAACAATTACATTGTAAAGACTGAGATAGAAGAATTAATATAAAATTCTTCAATTTGGGAAACAAAAATTTGGAAACAAGTGAGGAACCAATGTGGTATTGAAAGTTAGAGGGAAAGATGATTTTTCTGAAGCCAGAGTTCCAGGAAGGAAACTGCAAATGTGCTCACAGTTACATGGTCATAGTCAGGGTATATAAGATTTTGGAGGATGAAAAATAAGCCTCAGAAGAAAGGGGAAACATGGTCCCTCAAGCTGTGTCCCCACAACATTCATGAACATGTGTCATCAAGCAGTTGCTTCCTGGTATCTCTAGGGGACTGGTCCCAGAACTCCTCAGATGTTCCAGTCCTATATGTAGAATGGCATAGTGTATGCATAAAACCTGGGTACATCCTTCCATAACATAAAATCAACTCTAGAATACCCATTATGGAATGCCTATTAAATATACTTGCTATGTAAATAGTTGTCATCTTGTATTGTTTAGAGAAGAATGGCAAGAAATATGTTTATACATGTTTGATACAGACATAAGTTTCCCCAAATATTTTTAATCCCTGCATGGTCGTACCCATGATGTGGAAACCACAAATCTGAAGGGCCAGGTCTAAGTGATGGCAGCACTGAGATTAACACTGTAGCCCAACTATTAAAAGTTTCCTTTGTGAAACAACGAGCCTTGGTCTGAATTTTTTAGAAATAGATGAAATGCAATGAAAAACAGTGAAACAAACTGAAGACTTATCACAGAAGAAATTTTAAGTTCCAGAGCTGGTGACTACCAACTTTTTAAATTTTATAAATAGTGGGATTACATTGCATTTTGCCACACAGACTCTAGGAACTTGGACTCTCAAGTATGGACATTTTACTAAATGAGAATACAAGAAGTGATTTGAGTGGGGTGAAGTTTTCAAAGTCCAAGCTCCTAGCTGGGTGAGTGGGTAACAGTTTCCTCACTGGGTAGGCAGCTGAATGCTTTCGAGAATTGGAGTTTAGCTTTTCACTCTTTTGTCTCCTGACTCTCATTATAGATCATCTAAGCCATGTACTGTCATGGACCTGGTGACCAGATAAGAGCCATTGACAACCCTTTACCATGGTCACTTACATGCTGCTTCTTCAGCACCAAATTGTCATTCTAATTAAATTCACAGTGATCTACCTCAACCTCTGGCTGAAAGAGAAATACTCAATAACTCACAAGAAGCCTAACTCACAGGAAAAAGCTGGAGTGGGAGATTCTCAAGGGCAAAAGTAATGAATAAAAGAAGACACTTCCTCATGAAGAATGTCCTCAGAAGCAAAATGGGCGAACCACCTTTACAGGATCTCCTTTTTCTGCATGGACAAGTTTTTACTGTTACCTCAAACTCAGTATTTCTAAAGCTGAACTGCCCTTCTTTCATCTGACTTCCTCTTGATTGAATTACTTTACCCCAGCCTGGCCATCTTTCTAGTTCATGGGACTGGAAAATTCAGTCTTCTCTGTCTCTTCCCTTCCTCCATTCTCTCACCTCCAAGCACCCAAGTCTCATTGGAACTTTTGGGGTGGAAGAGAAAATCTCTTCCAAGGCCAAAGGGTGAACTTCACAAGTATGGAAATCAAGTTGTAAGCCTGAAGCAAGGGGTCTTGAATTGTCACTTACCCAGTTAAGGGGGCAGGCACTTCTTGGGCTTACAGGAGGTACAGTCTTGCTGGACTAATGATCTTCAGAGTAAAGAGTTTATAAATGACAAATAGACACAGAAAAAAAAAACTTGGCTGACATCATTTTCACATTGGGATTTTTGTCATCCACATCATTATCCCTCGGAGGCCTCAGAAATTAGTGCCTTCCAGGGAGAACTGCTTTAGCTAAACTCATAATGATCTCGCACCTTTAAAATGTTTCTAACTTTTGAAAAATGGTCTCAACTTTGACTTTCATGGATAAGACAAAATTCGTTCTTTTTTTTAAGCATGCTTTAAGTACTTATGAGTCAGCATTATTGTTGCCAGAATTTTACAGAGTTGAAATGAATCTCAGAGGTCTTCCAGTCTAGAAAGTCACACAGTGCTAGGAAAAGAGTAGAGATTTGGGATTTATTCCAATGCATCATTTTAGAGTAGAAAGAAAGAGAAGAGGAGCACTGACTCATGACTCTCTAGCATTGCCTGTGGCACGAGGTTGAGATCTTGATGGCGCCAAGGATATATCTGCTCTTATTTTTACCTCTGAAGAGGTGTCCTCCTCATCCTCTCACAAAGTCATTTCGTATCGTAGCTTACTTTACCACCCTGAGTCATGACCTCGCTTCTAGTCTCCAACAAATGCCTTTTTTTTCTCTATTCCTTCAGACAGTGCAGACCCTGTGGCATCCTGATCCCAAATATTTTCCATCCTTGTGTTTCCAACACTATCAATGCAGACTACAGTTTAGAGCATCTTCCAGACAAGGACTAACCTACTTTTAGTAACTCCTGAGTGTGACTAGAGGCATCAAAGGCAATGTTTGACAATTATTTGCTCACTACTAAAGTGTCTTCACTAGCTTAATAATGTCATGGCCCAAGGAGAGATGAGAGAGAATTAGGATGAGTTGATATTTCTGTTGATGTTGGCCCATGGAACTGGACTTCAGGTTACAAAGCCCACATGGAAAAACTTCTTCTGCACGCATATAAAAGGCTGTATTTGCTCCCTGGAAAGTCTACATTACTTACACACTGTTAACCCAGAAAATTTCATCCTTGAAGGTCAACTATAGGTCTTAGATCAAGAAAACTGTCCATGAGTCTCTGGCACTAGAAAGAATCCTTTCTCGTCTATTTCCAAAGCAATCTGAAGGCAAAGTGAGATCTCAATTTATCCTCATTCAGGACACTAAGCTGATGGCTGTGATACATAACTGTGTGTTGGATTTTTCTACCTGAATATACCACACCAATCTTTAAAAGTTCAAAATAAAATACATCGTTTTCCCCTTTGTACAAAATATGCACATGTGCATACTGAGAGAGAGAGCAAGAGAGAGAGAGTGAGAGAGAGAGAGAGAAGAAAAAGTGAGACGATCTGCTATGCTTATACTCTTAAGGGTAGGATAGTCTGATTTGGTTCTTAACTCAGGAGAGATTGAGATGATTACTACTTGTGTCTTCCAAGTCCCTGGATCCTGAGCAAGTGAATGTAGTGGTCTTATTTTGAATGGAGAGAACAACATCCCCATTTTCTTAAAGGTGAGAATGGCAGCAGACAATTTGAAGGCTGGAGAGAAATCACTGCACTCAATTCGTCTTAGCACACTCCCACACTTTCACCATTAGCACTTTTCAAAATCCATGAATTTTATTTTTTACAGTTACACAACTCAATTAAAAATGTCGATAATACCAGAGTAAATAGAATAAAAACCAAAAGTCCTTCTCCATTCTCCACTGCCTTCCTCAATCCTATTTTCATCCATGGAGGTAGTCACTGTCCACGATGTTGGAGAAGTCCTCTAACATGTTCTTTGTTCATGCCACGTCACAGAACTTTCTAAATGGAGCAGTGTTCTGTGGATCATTTCATATCAATACATGAAGTTATTTTTTAAAACATGTTTTTATTAAAACTGAAACACAATTAGTCATATTTGCATAGCACAGTTAAAAAGCTATTCACAATTGGACAAAAATTAAAGAAAGATAAACACTTTGCATAATTTATGATTCCTCACTTATTTTTGTTTTGAGATTATTTTGTTTAAACTTAGACTCATAATGATAAATGCATGCTAGGCATGAATCTAAGTAATTCCTTTGAATAGGTGGGCTCATTCAATCCTCAAGAACTCTTATCTATCTTTTAAAAAAAATTTATATTAGGACATGTTTGCTTTATATAATGTTTACATGAGCTCCCAGTCTTGGAAAGTTGTAGGATTTCCCATTCTGGTGTTCTGTGTTAGCTGTTGTTAATTAAATGCTCTCTTTAATTCTTTGAAAGAAGGAGATGATTCTTTGGCATTTGCTTCAGCAAATTTTCTTATTTTTGAGGAAAAATGATATGGAAGTTTATGCAAAAAAAATCAGGACAGTAAGCCCTTATGCAAAATTCAATGATTGTCTTTATTGAGTGAGATGAAATTTTCTTTTAAAAAAGCTTCCCTTTATCTCTTTCTGCACTTCTAATATTAAGCCTTATAGAGTACTTTAAAAATATTTAGAAATATTGCTGGCATCCTATGTAGAAAACAGATTTATTTACATAGGTCATTCTTTGTGTCGACTATTAATTCACAAGACTCAGCACTATGCCAGGTGTGTCTGAAAGGCGTAACATAAGGCATAGATCCTGTCCTTGTGGGCCCCATGATATAATTGGAGAGAGAAGAAGAGCTGCAAGAGCAACAGAAGTTATTATGATGGTTATTTGCTATGTGAGACAAGGTCTTTCAGAGTTACTTAAGATCAGCAAGTCCAAGCAAAAGGATGAATGAATCCACTAATTGAGACTGTAGTTAAGGCATAAAAAATTGAGAAGTAAAATCAGAAGGAAGAAAGGAGGGTACCCTCACACCTGACAAAGTTCAGATTTGAAATAGTGGTGAAAAGAAAAAAACTAGTGGGGGATGGTACAAGGCCCTGAGTTCAATCCCCTGTACCACCAAAAAGAAAAGAAAAAAGAAAAAGAAAAATCAAGAAACTAGTGGCCTTTGGAGGATGGGGTAACACAGAGCAGACATTGCTACAAGGAATGAATAGGAAGTACAGACAGCACTGAGCTGGAGAAGAGGACAAGGCTCAGAGGCTGTTAAAGGAGCCTTGATGGGACAGTTCAATCCTGAGTGGGAAGAAGTTGTCTGCAAAGAGACAAGGTGGTGGAAACAAATGAGTTCAACAGAATATTCAGCAGATCCCAACAGTTGGCCAGAGTTGGAAAATGACTGGATACAGCTTGATTGGAAACCATTTTATTGGAAAATATACTCAGGGTTATATGCTTAAAAAGAGATTTGCACATGGTTTCAGTTCATGGTCAAGTGGTCTCATTGCTTTTGTCTTCCTACAGGGCCTTTTGTCGATGGCAGAGACTATATGGCAAAGCAGAACTATTTACCCCACATCAGGCAGAAAGAAAAGAGGAAAAGAAAGACACCAGAGTGCCACAGTCTTCAAGGGCATTCACCAGTGGACCTAGCAAGGTTAGGCTTCACCCAACAAAGGTTCCACTGTCTTCCAGCCTGGGCACTGGACCTTTGATACACAGGACTTTGGAGAATATTTAACATTCGAACCATAACAGGATGGGATGTGGATAACTGGAGGAATTTTGTCAGTGACCATATTCTCCCTTGGGCTTTCAGGAAATCTTTGTACCTCTCTATCTATGAATTCCTTGTCCATGCTCCATCCTGCAGGAGAAAATGTCTCTTGTTTATTTGGTGTGATACTTGTGGTGTAGGTAGGGAAAACTGGTCGCTTCTGCTGCTTCAGCCTATCTTCATGTCTTGTTTAAAAAGTATTTTCTAGTATAATGTACTGTAAACAGTTTTAATGACTTTATACAAA
The DNA here is from genome assembly GCA_004363535.1 of Dasyprocta punctata. Lineage (NCBI taxonomy): Eukaryota > Metazoa > Chordata > Mammalia > Rodentia > Dasyproctidae > Dasyprocta > Dasyprocta punctata. The sequence goes on from RJWM01019251.1 coordinate 39,430, forward strand.
TTGATTCAGAAGT
>RJWM01019252.1:0-39421 GCA_004363535.1 Dasyprocta punctata
AACATAGATGCAAAAATCCTCAATAAAACACTGGAAAAGAGAATACAGTAAGTCACCAGGAAGACTGTACACCATGATCAAGTGGGATTCATCCCAGGAATGCAGGGATGGTTCAACATACACGAATCAATAAGCATAGTACACCATATCAACAGAACCAAGGACAAGAATCACATGATCATCTCAATAGATGCAGAAAGAGTTTTTGACAAAATCCAACACCGATTCATGATAAAAACCCTACAGAAAATCGGAATAGATGGTCTCTACCTCAACCTGATAAAAGCCATATATCATAAACCAACAGCCAACATCTTACTAAATGGACAAAAACTAAAAACTTTTAACCTAAAGTCAGGAACAAGACAAGGATGTCCATTATCACCTCTCCTATTCATTAGTTCTGGAAATATTTGCCAGAGCATTTAGACAAGAGAAAGAAATAAAGGGAATAAGGATAGGAATCGATGAAGTGAAATTATCATTATTTGCAGACGATATGATACTCTACATAGAAGACCCCCAAAAATCCATTAGAAGACTTCTAGAAGTAATAACCAAATTCAGTAATATTGCTGAATACAAGGTCAGCACTCCAAAATCAGTAGCATTCCTGTACACAAACAATAAAGTCACTGAGAGAGAAATAAGAGAAACCACACCCTTTGCTATAACATCTAAAAAAATGAAATACTTAGGAATCAATCTAACAAAGGAAGTAAAATATCTATATAGTGAAAATTACATTGCTCTGAAGAAGGAAATTGAAGAAGATTTCAGAAGATGGAAAGATATTCCCTGTTCATTGATAGGAAGAACAAATATCATGAAAATGGCTATTCTCCCAAAATTATTATACAGATTTAATGCAATCCCAATCAAAATACCACTTGCCTACCTCACGGAGCTAGAGAAAGCATTCCTGAAATTCATCTGGAGGCAGAAAAGACCTAGAATAGCAAAGGCAATTCTGGGCAACAAAGCGAAGGCAGGAGGCATCACAATTCCCGACTTGAAACTATACTACAAAGCTACTATGATCAAATCAGCATGGTACTGGAATCAAAACAGAGTGGAAGATTAATGGAATGGATTAGAAGATACAGCCACAAGCAGAAACACACTTAGCCACCTCACCTTGAGAAAGGGGCCAAACATGTACATTGGAAGAAAGCCTGTTTAACAAAAGCTGCTGGAAAAACTGGCTTTGTATATTCCATAAACTAAAACTAGATCCATGCCTATCACCATGCACTAAAATAAAGTCAAAATGGATCAAAGAACTGAATGTTAAAAAAGAGACACTAAACTTACTAGAAGACAGAGTAGGTAGGTATCTTGATGACATAGGAGTAGGCAGAGAGTTCATGAACAAAAATCAAATTGCATGGGAAATACTTCCCAGAATCAACAACTGGGATCTCATCTTACTAAAAAGTTTTTGCATGTCAAAGGAAATCTCCAACAGAGTGAAAAGAAAACCCACAAACTGGGAAAATATCTTAGCCAATTGTCCATCAGACAAAGGACTTCTATCTAAAACATATAAAGAATTAAAAGAAATCAGGCCCCTAAAATTCAAAGATCCAATCCAAAAATGAGCATCTGAGATGAATACACACTTCTCAGAGAAAGAAATACAAATGGCAAATAAGTATATGAAAAAATGTTCAACATCAATGGTCATTCAGGAAATGCAAAGTAAAACAACAGTGAGATTCCACCTCATTCCAGAAAGAATGGCCAACATTAAAAAATCAACCAACAACAAATGCTTGAAGGATTGTGGAGAAAAAGGAACTCTTCTCCACTGTTGGTGGGAGTGTAGACTGGTGCAACCACTGTGGAAGTCAGTGTGGAGATTCCTCAAGAAGCTAGGATTAGAGATCCCATTCAACCCAGCTATCCCTCTTCTGGGCATTTTCCCAGAAGAATTGAAAACATCATACCACAGTGATATATGTGCACCCATGTTTATAGCAACCCAATTTGTAATAGCCAGATCTTGGAAACAGCCCAAGTGCCCATCAGTCGAAGAATGGATAAAGAAGATGTGGTATTTTTATACAATGGAGTACTACTCAGCTATTACGAAAGATTGTATTGAGACTTTTATAAGTAAATGGTCATGACTCGAGACCATACTCATAAGCGAGATAAATCAAACCCACATGTGTAAACACCATATTGTCTCCCTAGTGTAAGAAACTGAAAAGTATATATGATCCAAAATCTATAATAAATACTATGTAAGGGTAAAAAACAGCTCGAAGAGCAAAAGTAATTGGGAAGGGAAAAGGTGGAAAGAGGGAAGGGAAAAGGAAAAGATAAGAATCTTTATATATGTATATGTAAGGTAACTAAAACATCACGCTGCTGAAGGTATTCGTTATTGAGAAAGAACAATTAATAGTCATAGGATTAGATCACTTTTATGTGTCTATATCTATTAATGTAAACAAGCATTTTAAAGATGACTTTATGCAATATTGGAACCCTTGTCAAGTTTTGTAAACTTGCAATGTTATTGTTGTGCATTTACTCTAGTCATTTGTTTGTCTCTTTTGCTTTTTGTCTTTGTTATATGTGTCTTTTTTTCTCTTAAATAAATTAAAAAATAAAAATAGATAAAAGATGTGGTATCTTTATATAATAGAGTACTATACAGCCATAAAGAAAGATAAACTCGAGACTTTTATACGTAAATGGATGCAACTTGAAAGTGAAATGAATCAGAGTTTCATCTGTAAATAACATATTGTCTCCCTAGTGTAAGAAACTGAAAGAGTAAATAAGATCCAAAATGTACAATAGGCATTGTGAAAAGGAAAGTAATTGCTCAAAAAGAAAGAACAACTGGGATGTGGGAATGGAGAAGTGAAGGGAAAAAAAATTTTATACAAGATAGCTATGGTAATTATACTACTAATTTCTATTAGTTCATTGAAAAGAAAGGTTTGTGCTTATGTTATCTGATCAATTTTTTCATGACTATATCTTGTACTCTGAGCAACTACTTTGAAGATAACAGTATGCAATGTGTTAACCATTGTGAATTTCCTATTATCTTTTTTTATTTTTTAATTTATTTTAAAGAGACTAAAATCAAGAAAAATAAAACAGAATAAAGCAAATCAAAACAAACCAGTGTAAGTGACACAAGACTTCAAAACAATACAAAATCAACAATGATCACCATAATGCCCCTTGTTGTCTTCAAAATAGCTGCAAATGCCTTCAGACATAGTAAAAATCAAACAAAACAGGACAGAATAGAACCAATAAAAACAAAATAATGAATGCAGTTAAAGGACTTCCAAACAAGACAATAGTAAATCCAAAATGGCTACCATGATATCTTTTGCTATCTTTGAAATAGCTAGCCACATCATTGGATATAACAAAATCTAATAAAACAAAACAGAATAAAACCCAGTTCAACAAGACAATGAAAATGATACAGGACTTCAGAACAAGATAATAGGGAATTAATAATGGTTACTGCCTTCAGAAGGAGATCCCCCATATATGACAGACTGCATACCATTATCTTCTGAATAGATGATCAGACCTCCAGCCCTAGACCTGCATTCAGTGAAACACCAAACTTCACAAGCATCAAACTGCATCTCACTTCAATAGCTATCATCGCAGTTTGTATTTCTCCAGATCAGCCGGTGGCTTACAGTGGTGGTAGGGGTTGTGTGTTGGCTCTTCTTGTTTCCCATTCTGCGTGCTAGAAGAGGCTGGGGTCTGGCTGTTCCCACAGTGGCCCATGCATGGCCCTGATTCACAGGGAGAGCTTGCTTCTTGTTGACTTCTTGTTTTCTTCCCCTGCAGTCCATGAATGGCACTGACTCATGGGAAAAGGCAGGGGTCTGGCTGTCCCCCTGGTGGTGGCAGCCCGTGCATGGCACTGATTTTCAGGGAGGGCTTGCTTCTTGGTGACTTCTTGTTCTCTTCGCCTGCAGTCTGCAAATGGTGCTAACTCACAGGAGAGGGCAGGGAGGGCTTGCTTCTTGGTGACTTCTTCCTATTATCTTGTTTTGAAATTTTGCATCTTTGTTAGTATTGTTTTATTCTCTATAAAATAAAAAAGGTATTAAAGGAATGTATACAACAAACATGGTGAGAGATTAAGGGAAAACTTTCATTGACTTGCACAAAAATTTCTATGATCCTTTAAATTTTCACTAATCTACTAACCCTACTTTATTATTTTCTTAGATAAGTCAAGTGGCCTCTGAACTGTTCCTGAGATTGCAATTTTAAGGAGCTGTAGCTATACAGAAGTTTCTTTAAAAGTTTAACACAAGATAATGGAGAGGCAGAGGTTAATGGGTTGTCTTTCAAGATTGACTTCTTTTAAGCTTCTGATCTCTGAACTGAAAAACTGAAGACTGTGTTTTTTGACTTGTCTATATGGTAAGGTCAGTAAAGAGCCACAAATACCATCTTATTTTTACTGCATTTATAAATTCCATTTCCTAAAAGCAGTAAGGTATTAATTTTCTATGGTGCTTTTTAGGATATGACTGAATGCATCAAGTCACTAAACCAAGTGATTTTGGAGCTTACTGACTCATAACACTCATACCATTCATCAGTTAAGGCAAGACTGACTGTCTGCTTGTAATTTGGCAAGCAGCATTTTGTTTTCCAGAAGCACTCAGAGAAATTCTTCCATCAGAAGTGAAGGATAAGGAAAAAATTGTCAATGAAATCAGCCAGGCAAAATATTTGCTATAGTTAGACAGCAACTACAAGGTAGCTACTTGTACACATTTTCCATGGTGATGGTCATTATTATGTGTAAAGAATGGAAAATGAGTTAACCTTCTTGTGTCTCAGTCCTTAGCTGTAAGATGAATAATGGAAGCTATTTTGGGAGAATGAAATAAATAGATGGTGGTTTCCAAAGAAGAACTATGGGAGACAGTTACTCCATAAATCCAACCTAGGATTACATTTATTGTAATTCCATTTTTGTAAGTAAGAATAGACTGTTTAATTGTCATTTAAATATTGTGGGATCTAATTTCCCCCATAATGAAATTCAGGCCATGTTATCTACCTGCTTCCTATTGTAGTTCACATTATAGTTCTTCATGTGACCAGCAAGCACTGAGTTGGGTCTTCCATATCCTCCCAATAGTATCCCCTCCCATGTGTCCCTTTGCTTATAAAACTCTGGTAACACCATTCTTCATTTTTCTTGAACATGCAAGACTTTTCCCATGTTAAAGCCTTTGCATGGATCTCTCTCTATACCAGGAATCCTCTTATCAAGGCTTTCATGGGCTTGGTTCTTTATTTTCCTTCAGTTACTGCTATCTTGAAGTAATTTTTCCTGTTTGTACTATCTAAATATAACTTAATAATTGATTTTGTGCTTACTTGTTGACTATCTTTTCTACACAGATATGTTCCAGGATGGCAGGAATCTTCACTGCTGCATAGATGGTACCTTGAAGAATGGCTAGCATATGGTTGTTGCTCAATTAGTAGTTGAGTTATTGAATGAATAGATATCTTCTAAGGACTTTGCCAGCATGCAAAAACATGAGTTTTTATGAGCAATAAAAAAGAAAATCAAAATTATGTGTGTAGACAAAGCAATAGAACATTTGGGAAACGGTTTAATTTCTAGGGTACCTTGAGTTGAAAAGTTCTCATTAGCCTGATTTTAGCAATGGATCTATTAAGTCCTTAGATGAACCAATCAAGTTCATTTTATTAAAATTTACACTGTATTTCTAAGTATACTCTAGGACTACCAAAAATGGTTAATTTCAATTTCAATTAACATGAATTTCAATTAACACTAATTTTCCAATTATATAATCCTTGATGTAAGTGGCAATAGATATGAGATTTTCTCACACAATTACTTCTTTTAGTGAATGTGATAATCTAATAAGTATTATTTTCTACATTTGTATCAACTTATATTCTGTCATTTTAAACTTCATTTGCATGATAGCAGTTAAATTCTGTACAATCTTAGCTTTTCATATGAAAATAAAGAAAAACTAAATTTTTCTTAATACTACAATTAATAGTGATAAGGAAATAAGAAATTTGTTTGAGTTCGGACTGATGGAATGTGTTATAAGATGAATGAAAGGGTTGTCCAAATTATCTTTGGAGGAGTCAAAGATTAATTTTAAATTTTTTGATTAACTATATAGGTAGTGGTCAAAGTACCTATTATTTGGCCTTCAGAGCTGAACTTAACTCCTCAGGAACTTGATTCAGAATAAGTCACATTTTGTAGGTATTTCCTTAGTAGAATAAGAACCGCATCTTTTCTCAGACACCTGCATCTGGGAGGTTAAATGATGTTGATTTATCAGCTAGTGTAGAAAATTCTATTGTTTTTAGTAATCAAGTATATTTATTTTATTAATATGACTACTTTTCACTTAATATAACTTATTGGTGACAGTGAAGTCTATTTGTGAATACACCTAGCATTTGGGATTTCTTAATATATGTATGAGAACTTGCAATTGCTGTTTATGAATACACATGGTTCTAAAATTAGCTATTACAGAAGGAAATTTCTGTGCTTTTTCTTAACTCAAATATGTATTTTAATGTTAAATTTCTAGGTCAGAACAATTTAATCTATGTCTGTTTCATATGGAACCAAAAAAATGGGAGCAAGTTAAAAATTGTAACTTTCCATGTAGTTTGTGTTCACTGTAAAAGAATCTCTTGGCTAATTTGGGAAAAAAGAATGTTTAAATAAGGAAGTTAGAAGTGAGTCAAAGCTAACATCTGAATATGAGAAGTCAGAAATGTCTCATTACCTTAATTATGAAACTACTGACTATAAAAATTTTATAAACAAGCATTATTTTCAGTAGTTGCATTGTGTAGTCTGTGCTAATGGTTTTTCAGTCTTTGAATTTTGACCCATTTTCTAGAACCATTCACAGACTTGTTAAGAGTTCAGAAGAAGTGGAAATAAACTTTCATTCTCTGCTCACTTTTTTTCCCTTTTTCCTTCATCTCTATGAAATTAGTGAATACCACTGACCTTACGTTTAACAAATTAAAAAAAGTAGGACTGAATTTGAGATAATTATTACATTATTACAATGAGCCCCCCATAACTGTATTAAAAGATTGTAGTGCATGTTGACAGATATCATGCCCATAACCATAGAATCTTCTCTGAGTATCCATGGTTCTAGCACACATTCCTGCCACCAAAGTCTTCAGGCACTCAAGTTCCTTGTATGAAATTTGTAGCTTTTGGATATCACCTCTAGACATTCTCCTGTATACTTTGTCACTTCTAGATTATTTTATAATGCTTAAATACAGTATAAATGCTATGTAAGTATTGTTTTGTTTAGAAAATAATGGCAAAAAAATTTTGAAGATGTTCACTAGAGATGTAAATTTATTCCTTTCCATTCACAGTTGTTCTCTTCATTCAGAGTTGTTGACGAACACAGAACATAGATTCAGCGGGATGACTGCTTACAACTCACAGGAATGCAATGGACAGAAAATTAGACAATTCAAAATGGGATATCCCATCACAAAACAAAACAAAACAAAAAAATGAAAATGAGACTAAAACCAAAGTAACTTTCTCAGTATTTCTTTTGTCCATTAGTAAAGAAATCTGTTTAATAATGGCGAATTAATTGTTACTTTGGCTGCAGCAATCAAAGAAATGTGTTTGAAAAAAATAACTTGTTTAATACTAGTAACGTTTTGGCAAGGATGTTTTCTAGAGCAGGCCAGGATATTGGGAGCAATAGTACTCAATTTAAAAAGAATAATTCTAAGTGTGTTTCTTTAGTTCTCGACAAATCATTAGATGTCACTGCTGCTTCTCTTATTTGAAATACATGCCAAGTCAATGCCAAGTCTCAAGGAATTAATCATTTTCAAGTACATGAATTTTTGCCTAAATATAAGTTGAATGTTTGACCTTGTCTTATCACCTAGCAATTTAATGGTTTAGCAGCAGTAAAGTTTTGCTCTGAATGAAATTTTCTAAAAAGTTGCCCTTATCTAGTAGTTGTAAATAATGCATAGCTTTGGAAATTAATTTGTCTTGAAGGCTAGATAATCATACTTAATGAATTTGACATAAAATTACAAAGGCAGAATAGTATTTACATGATAAGTTTATACTGTGGGGTATTTATTTGAATGCCAACTACTCATTTTAAAAAATGAACGATGTTGAAGTTCTCTGTAACTTAGATGCTTTCAAAGGTAAAACAAGAAATGAAATCTTTATTTCAACACAAATTTGCAATAAATATATTTTCCAAGCACAAACCAGTCACTCTGGAATTTTTTTCTTTATTGAGGCAAAATATACATAATATGAAATTTACCAGGCAACCATTTTAAAGTATTTATATGCAGTGACAAGTGCACACATATTGTTGTACAACTGTCACTACTGCACATTTCCATTAAATCTCTCCATGTAGAAGGGAAGAGTACCTTCTAAACCTCTAATAAACTGTGTCATTCTTTGTGTCTCCGTGAATTTGCTTATACCAGGTACCTTATAGAAATGGAACAATGCGTTTTTACTTTTATAACTTATTTTATTCAGCATAATGTTTTCAATATTTTTCCATGTTGGGACATGCATCAGAATGTAAAACAGCTGAATAATATTCCATTGTTTATGTGTGTGCCATATTTTGTTTATTCATTTATCTGTTGAACATTTGGATTATGTTCATCTTTTGGCTATTATAAATAATGCTACTATGAACATTCTTGTACAAGTATTTGTCTGAGTCTCTGCTTTCACTCTTTTTTTGGGTGTGTACCTAGTACTTAAATTGCCAAGACTTACAGTAATTGTATTTTTTAAACTTTTTGAGGAACTGCCAAACTGTTTTGCATAGTGGATGACAACAAAGGTTCTAATTTCTTCATATTCTTGCCAACATTTTTATTTTCTCTATTAAAAAAATCAGCATTAAGTATTATTGTGGTTTTAATTTGCATTTCTCTAGTGACTAGTGGTGATGAACATCTCTTTATGTGCTTATTGGCCATTTTCATATCTTTTTGGGAGAAATGTCCAGGTAAACCCTTTGCCTATTTTTAAACTTGGGCTTTTATTTTTTGTTGTTGAGTTGTAACAATTTTTTGTATATACAGATTATTTAGATATTAGATACATGCTTTACATATATCTCTCATGCCCAGAAAGCACTTTTTAAACTGAGGTTCAAATGCAAAGAAAATTTGCATATTTAAAAATTTTCATGAAGATGTGCAATTGAGGTAGTGTCTCTTATTTTTTAATTGGAAGCAGCTAATCTTTAATATAATATAAAGGCACACTGAAAGGCAAATATCAAGAAAAGAATTTAATAGACTTCTATATATGCCTTGTTATGAATGAATATGCTTAAATATCACATGCTCACGGAGATAGGGAACATTAACTTGATCTTTCACCAGAATGAATTTCCATTTGTGTCATTACTATCTCTGAACTACAAAATTGTACTGTTATTATTCTTTTATTTCAAATTTTTATCAGTAAACATTTGTGGAAATTCAGTTTTTGCTTTTACACAAGTACTGTACAATGTCCTTCAAATTGCTGTGTGGTCCGCAAAGCCTAAAATACCTTTTATCTGACTCTTCACAAAGAAGTTTGTCAACTCCCATCATAATAGGTTCATTATAGGAATTAAAAGTCACCTAATTTTAAAAGGAGTTGGAAAAGTTAATGTCTGGGAGAGAAAGTGGGTGATGGGAGAAGAAATGATCATTAATCAGAGAAACCAAACAAATTTACATGTTGAAATAATATTGGAAACAGAAAGTAAGCATATGTGGGAAGGATGGAACAGTGCTTCTGGGCTGCTTTCATCTGTGTGGGGTCACACAAGGGATCTGATGGTGGGTCTGAGCTACTGTTAACAACATCAGTTGTTAGAAACAAGTGTTGAGTGTTTGGAAGCCAACAAAGGCAATTGGGAGCAAATGACCACTTGTGGGTCTATCATTACATATAACCATGAGGACCTTGAGAAAATAAGGCTGCTTCCTAACTTTTATTATCCAAGTTTCATGCAAATTCCTCTTTGGATCAATTGTAGTTTAGAACTCTATAATGCAAAGAACTCAGGGATTGAGGAAGGTTCTAGCTTAATAATATTGACATATACAAATATACAAATACAATGCAATGTTGAAAGACAGAGTGATCCATTTTTAGTTAAATTATTTTTGAGTTGCTAACTATATCACCTTATGAACCAGTCTTTTTTATTTTATTATGCATTTATGAAGCAAATATTTTCTCTTTAATATCAACTTTATTGATATAAATACAATGAATTGAATTAATTTTACACATATATTTAGATGACTTTGACTAATTGATCAAGTACCCATAACTCCACTCAAAATATATAATGTTTGCATCACTCCAAAATCTTTTATTACACTCTTTGTTGTCAGCTATTAGACCTAGATAACTACTGACATAGTTTATGGCAATATATTGTAGTTCAGATTTGCTTCTTTTAGAATCTTATTAAAATGGAACAATATTACGTATACTGTTTTGTTTCTTTTCTTCTGCTAAACGTTTTGTTTTAGAGATTCATCCATGTTTTGTGTATCACTAGTTCATGTCTGTGATAAACTCAATTGTAAAATTTCTTGGTCTTGCAGTTGTCTAGGGAATTAGTAAAGCATACTTCTAGGTGAGTCTGGCTGGGTCACGAAGGCATGAATTTGCATGCTATATCTAGTGTTTGGCCCCTTCCTCTCTAGTGCTGTTCCTTTGCTCTGCTTCTTCACCTCCATGAACTAAGCATATTTGTTTCACCACACTTTCCCCCCATGACTTGGAGCCAATCAACTGTGGACTGAAACATCCAATTAAATTATTTTCTCATTTAAGTTGTAGGCGTTGAGTACTCAGTTCCAGCAATGGGAAAGCTGACTAATCTAGTTTCTTTTTATTACTGAGTGATAAACTATTGTTTGAGCAGACCATATTTTGTCTATTCATTCACGTGCTGGACATTTAGGCGGTTTCTAGGTTTGGGCTATTAGGAATAATCGTTCTATGAAAAGTTGTTTTGAAATGTCTTGCTAAATTAATATCTCTTGGTCAATATCCAGAAGTTGAATTTCTTTCTTCATCTGAAGTAGTTAACTTTATAAGAAACTGTCAAAAAAATTCTCCAAGGTGAGTGTACCATTTTCTGTTTCATCATCAATGAGCGAGAATTTCATATGCTGCACTTCCTAGTACTTCCGATCAAACTTTTAAATTTTAATCTTTTAATGATAGCTCATTGTAATTTTGATGTACATTCTCCGAATGATTAATGATAGTGACATAACTTTTCCTATGGTTGTCAGTCATTTGTATATTCTGTATGGTGATGAGTTTTTGTGAAATCTTTTGCTTTTTAAAATTTGATTGTCTTTTTTATTACTGAGTTTTATGAGTTCTTTTTGTATTCTGGATATATGTTTTTTGTAATAAACACTGGAAATATATTTTTCTAGTCTATGACTTGTCTTTTCATTTTCTTAATGGCATGTTTTGAAAAGCATTAGTTTTTAATTTGGTACAATGCAGGTTATTGCTTTTTTCTTTGTAGTTCATGTACACGTGTGTGTTTTTGTGTATTTTGTTTAACAAAAGCTTACTTATTCTAATGTTAAAAATATTTTCTATCAAAAGTTTTATAGTTTGAGACTTTATGGTTAGTTCTATATTTCACTTGTTAAGACTTAATTTTTACACATCATGTAAGATAAAAGGCAAAATTCTTTTTTTTTGGTATGGATATCCAAGGATTTTAACATTAATTTGCAACCTTTTTTCCCCCCATTAAATTACCTTAGTATCTTTCTTAAAAACCCATTAGCCATATATTTATTGCTGTATTTTTAGTATCTTCATTTTGTTTCATTGATCTGTATATCTATCCTTTGGCCAAAATTGCATTACTTTGAATTGGATAACTTTTTATTAATGTCGATGTCAGTAATATTACCCTCCCTACTTTGTTCTTCAAAAATGCTTTATTTAATCTAGGTCCAAAGAATTGTTATAAACATTTAAAAACCAACTTTTACTTATTCTCACAAACAAACAAATTAATATACCCTCCCATTTGCAACATAAAAAAGATTCTCCTGGAACTTTGGTTGAGTTTGTATTAAATCTGCATATCAGTTTGTATGCTGACATCTTTACAATGTTCAGGATTTCAATTTATTACTATGGTATATCTCTCTATCTATTTAGATCTTTCAGTTCTTTCAGCAATGTTTTGTAGTTTTTAGTGTACTGGTCTTACACATTTTATTAAATTCTTAAATAATTCAAACATTTAGATGCTATAATTATATGTATATATTTTTAAAATTAATTTTCCCATCTTTTTTGTATATGGAAATATAATTGATTTCTGTGACTTTGCTAACTTTTATTTTATTTTTTTTATTTTTTATTTTTTTTGCGGCACCGGGGGTTGAATTCATAACCTTGCGCCTGCCAGGGCAGGCGCTTAAGCCACTGAGCCAAACTCCTGGCCCTTTGCTAACTTTTAAAATTAATAATAATAATAGTTCTATCATGGATTCCTTATAATTTTCAACGTGTATGATCATGTCACTGAATAGAAACATATATGTATTGTTATTATATGCAAATTTTCAGACTATTTACATTTAATGCAATTTTCTAAATATTGAGTTTAAATCTGTTTTCTTTTTTATTTTGTTGTATGTGTTTTTTTTAAATTCATCTTTCCTCTTTTAGTGCCTTCATTTAATGTCCTTTTATCTCCTTTATTGGCTTATTAATATTTGCTTTATTAATTTAGTGACTATTCTAACATTTAAAATTGTATTTTGAAGTTACCACAGTAATTAAAATAACTTAGGCATATTTTTCACAAATATTTATTTTAAATTTACATTTTACTAAGTATTTATCATTATTTAATAATGGTTATCAAATAGTTATAATTGTTAAGAGTTAGACAATTAATTCTCCTTTTAAAATGAGTTTCTCAATCTTCAATGTTTTGATTTGCTTTCACCATTTGTTTTTGTTTCGTGTATCATCTATACACAAGTACCTCTTGCTGTGGGTCTCTTCAGTTTTCAGAATGAGTCACCATCATTCCTACTGGGTTTTATCTAATCTTTTCCTGAAATTCTGCAGATGTTAACTTGACCATCTTCTTGAGAAAGCTTGTTTCAAATGGCATTTCTGCTTAGGAGAACCTTTTAGATGATGTAGTCTTCAAAGCAAAATTCTCCCATTGCTGCCAAGGTATCAGTATCCTTAGAGGCCCTTCTGTCTTGATGTTAGTATCCATTGTTATGTGAGTAGTAGTAACTGAGGAAAAGATAGTCCTGAGTCAAATAATTCAACATCATTGGGAAGTTTTTGTTCTCTTTTTTATGGATATAAACTTTGAATCTTTGTAATTTACCAAACTATTTCCTTAGAAGGTGAATGATCAACCTGCATTACCTTCTTATATTACATTTTGAATTTTAGTGCATCAACTGGGTAGCATTTGATATTTAAATGCTCTGTTCTTAGTTTCTTCATCTGTACAATGTGATACTGGTAGCACTTACCCCATCAGGTTCTTTGAAAGAGTACTTGATCTTTAGTAGTCACTCACTATGTGTTAACTGATTTTATCTCATTTAATATCTTAGAATTATTTAGTGAGCAAGAAAAAGGAAGACAGAAAAACAAAGAAAAAATGATTAATTTACCTAGTTAAAAGAATAAAATGGATCAGTAAAGGAACTTGGTAGTGTGTTTACAGGAAAGGACAAGAAATAAAAACATAAGATTGTTCTGATTAGTGGAGAAGGTCTGTCACCCTTTTTAAAAAAACAGTCTTGACAATGACAATAACAGCAGCAGCATCAGTGACTTACACCAAAACTATTCTTTGGGAAGCTCAAATTATTAATATTTAAAAGCCAATTTTAATTTTCTTTCAGAATCAATTTATTTTCAAATGTTTAATGTTTTCTTATTTTCATTACAGTTATACAACTTGACAATTATCTGCTTTTTTGTTAAAAAAACAAATAATAGGAAAACAAGGACTATTCAGTTTATTCTTAACTCTTTTCACATCAGTTATTTTCCATTTTCCTTTATTTGCAGTTTATAGTAACCTCATCAAATACCATATTTATTGGTTTGAAACTACTTGTATTGTTACACTTGTTTTATTTTTCATATTATGAAAGTTTTGGGTCACACATTCAATTTACTTCATTGTAGTAAATTTCCTCTTGTCTGAGGGATGGCTTTATAAGTTTTGTAATGTTAAACTTTCATGATGCAAACTTTCCTGTCTTTTCTACTATTTTAAGAGATAGGCTTAATCTGAGATAGTCCAATGTAATGACCAGATGGTTGGTAGAGTTTGTGGATTTAATATTTACATTCAATACATTAGGAACATTTACTTAGTTGTATAATTAGTAAATTTTTATTTAAGAATTATTGATCATATGGTAGGACTATAGTGAGTAAACTAGAAATTAAATAAAAATGATTACCTATACATTTATTACATAATTGGAGGCTCTGTTTGATCTTTAATTTACCCTCACTACTCTCAGATATTTAAACTTTGACTAATTTCACAAATATTTTACAGATTCAAGACCTTTAAGTAGACATTCATCTGACAGTTTCATTCAAAAACAGGTTAAAGAACAACAGCAAAAAAAGTATTGGAGAATTAGAAAGGCTAGAAATTTCTGGTTACAATAAATACTACATTGACATGTGAAAGTCAGTTCTGAGCTTCTAATAAATGAAGCATCAAAGAATTCAAGAGAGACAAACTTTTTATTGTGATATATTCTAAGAGTAATTTTTTAAGTGGAACTTATTAAGTAGTGCGATAATACTAATTTTGCCAAAGGGAGAGATACAGTCATTGTGTAGCTCTCCCCACCTCCTGCTTGTTAGGTAAAAGTTTCATTGAAGTGTAAAATGTAATGAAGATTCAAAAATGCATAAATTAGAAACATAAAGTTTCATGAATGATTACAAAGTGAAGATACCCATGTAATCAATTCTGAGATCATAAAAAAATGAAACATTAACCAGAAGTTCCAAGAAGCTCTCACTGTGCTCACTTACAGTCATGGTCTATCTTCCCAAGGTAAGCAACATCATGAATTCTAAAAGCATGTATTAGTTTCGCTCATGTTTGAACTTTATATAAAAGGAGTCAGGTGGTATAGATGGTGTTGCATGGACATTTTGCAGATGTGTTCTTGTGATTTTATGCACACACACATACATTTCTGGCAAGCATATATCTAAGAGTGGAATTATTGCAACACAGGACATGCACACATTCAGGTTTAGTAGAAACTGCCAAGTTTTTAAATTATACTCTTGCCAGCAATGTATGAGAGTTTCATCTGTTCCACATCCTTGACAACAACTGGCATTGACAGCTTTTTAAATTTTTTAGCTATTTTGGAAGACGTGAAGTAATGTCTGATGATGGTTTTAATTTTCATTTCCCTGATGTCTAATGAGGTTGGGTATTTATAGGCAATATGTATGTTATTTTTTGTTAAGTGTCCATTCAAATGTTGAGCCCAGGGCCACCAAAGTCTCTTAAAGCACAGGAGTTCTCTACTCTTGATTGGAAAACAAAACATAGAGTTCAGATAAGTGATGTCAGTGCAAAAAAGTTAGCATTTTATTTTGAACATTATAAATACTGATAGAAGTTACTGACTAGCAGGTTGTCTATGTTATTACCCTGGTATACACTTGGCCTGAGAAAATAATTAAACCAAGGAGTACTTCCATTCTCACAAACATTAGTTGAGGCATAGAACAAGTCTTCAGAGGCCTGAAAGTATGAATTGGTAGCCAAATACGCTCCTGATAATAAATCAGCTATTGAATGGAGTTATGTTTTATTTTTATTATCTATATCAATACTGAAATTGTCTGCCAAAATGATAATTTTGGCACAGATAACATGGCAATATTGAAGTAGACTCAGCTCAGTCATGGTTTATTGAAATTAAAAATCACAGAGAGATTTTAAAGAGATTATTACTTAATGATGCATAGCTTTCTTCTCTTAATCTACAAATGACTCTTGTGCTTTTTATATTAAATGAATTAGTATATACTTGGTATGTAAAAGAGTGCTTGGCATATAGTAAGAATTCAGTAAATTTTTGTTGTCATCTTTATTATTGTAATCTACATTTCTCCAGTTATATCATTTGCTTCTGGTGCTTAAGTATATTTTTTTTTATTTTTAAAATTTTTTTGTTTTTCATATTCTGAAAAGAATAAAACCAAACAAAATAAAACAGAATAATGCCAATCAAAATAGAACAGTGAAAGTGATATACAACATCAAAACAAGATAATTGGAAATCAATAATAGCTACTATAATGCTTCTTGCTATCTGCAAAATAGCTACCCATACCATTAGATATAATAAAATCAAACAAAACAGAACAGAATAAAGTCAATCAAAGCAAAACAATGAAAGTGATTTGGACTTCAAAACAAGATAATAGGGAATCAACAATGGTTACTATAATATATCTTGTAATCTGTGAAATAGCTGCCCATGCCATCAAATGTAATGTAATCAAACCAAACAAAACAGAATAAAACCAATCAAAACAAAAAGATGAAAATGATACAGGACTTTAAAACAAGATAATAGGGAATTAACAATGACTACTACCTTCCCTTTTTAGACATTTCCTCCCCTTTCATTTTCACAATATCTATTGTATGTTTTGGATTCCACTAACTTCTTCAGTTTTTTATACTGGGGAGAAAACATGATGTTCACCTATGTGAATCTAAACCATTTAACCCAAAAGCATGATCACAAGTTGCATCCATTTTCCCACAAGAGCCTCATGATTATCCTTCTTTTTAGCTGAGTAGCTTTTCATTGTATAAAAATGCCATATCTTTCATATTCATTCTGCAGTTGATGGGTAAGCTATCCCTGTTTTTTTCTGGTTCCCTGTTGCATGGAGCATTGTTTTCTCTCCTTTAACTTTCAGTCTATGAATTTCCTTTTGAGTTAATATATTTCTTGTATAATGCATATTGATGGATCTTGTTTCTTGATCCACTTTGCCTGTATTTCTTTTTATTGGTGAATCGAGGCCATCTCTGGTTATGGCCAACATGCACTGGTTCATCTCTTCCATGCTTTTATCCTGCTGTTGGCTCCCTACTTTTCCCCTCCATTCAGTTGTCTGCCCTACTCAGTGATCCCACTCTGCTGCTGTTCCTGGAACTGTGGTCATTTTTATCTCTAGAATATCCTTCAGTACTCTTTGTAGGGTTGGTTTGGTGGTCATGAATTCTTTCAGTTGTTCTTGTCATGGAAGTATCCTATCTCTCCATTAATTTTGAAAGACAATTTTGCAGGGTACATCAATATGGGTTGGAAGTTCTTTTCTATCAGGACCTGAAATACTTCAAACTCTTCTTGATTTGATGGTTTGGGTTGAGAAGTCTGTCGTGACTCTGATGTTTTTTCCTTTATAGGTGATCTGTTTCTTCTCTCTAATAGCCTTTAATATTCTGTTCTTGGGCTGAATTTCTGGGATCTTCCTTACCGTATGTTTGGGTGTAGATTTGTTTTGGTTATGGATAGTTGGAGTTCTATATGCCTCACTTATCTGTATGTCAGGTCCTTTTCCAATGCTTGGGAAGTTCTCAGCTATTACTTCTGTAAATGGTCTCTTTATGTCATTTGTGTTGCCTCCTGCTTTTTCACTGACACCTATCACTCTTAAATTATTTTTCTTTGCATCATCTTGCAGTTATAGATTTGTTGTTTCCTGGTTCCTTGTTATTTTTAAGAGATATTTCCTTTCATGATCACTGGCTGCCATCCTGTCTTCCAGGTCTGAAAGTATTTTAAATTTCTTTTAAGCATTGTTGCCAGCTCTCAGTGGAGTTTTTAATTTCCTGGATATCTTTTTGCTTCCGTTTCATGCATCCCAATTTTTCTCTATATTGTTCATTCAAGGTTTCCCTCATTCTCCTATGCTCCTCTTCTTTTTTTAAGTCTATGTCTTCTTTAGATATGCTCAACAACCCTTTTATTATGCTTGTCATTTCTTCTTTTACCTGAGATATTTTTTCTGATCTGATTTCTTTTACAGAAGTAGTTTCTTTACTTCAGTTGCCATTATGCTAGAAATTTCAGGTGTGTGACTTCCACTTTCTTCCATGACCATATGTCTTGGACTTTTTCTGTTTAGGCTGAAGGCCAGAGACTGCCTTTTGCTTCTTTGTCTTGACATTTTCCCGAATTTCTCTGGATGAGTGGGTTGTGGGGTCCCAGGTGCTTCCTGTGTTGGCTACCCATCCATGGTGTAGAGGGATTGGTCAGGCACCTGTGTTTCTCCTAACCCAGGTTTCCAGGGAGGGGGTGGGGTAAGGGGCAGGCTTCTCCAAGGCATTACTGGCTGGTTCTCCTGGCCTGTACCGGTTACAGGTCCCTGAAGGCAATGGCAGCCAGCAGGCTTTAGCGGCATGCTGGCTGCTTCTTCTCCTGCCTATGCTAGTTGCCCATGAGAGAGTCTGATGGCTGCCTGCATGTGTGTGGGAGCTGGGATGACTTCTTTTCCCCCACCTTGCTGGCTACTCAGGGAAGAGTTCTAATGGTGGCCTACATGTGTGTAGGGGCTGAGCTGGCTGCTTCTTCTTTCCCCTTCTGTCTACCCATGGGAGTGTCATGATGGCCTGAAGCATAGTTTTTGAGCTCACCTTCTCTGTGTAACTTAAACTTCTAGTGGCAGAACTTTTGATGCTTTGTAAGAAAACAGGTGCCTGGTGTGTGAGATAATGCTGAATTCTTTCTATCTCCCCATCTACTCCTAATCACGTAAGCAAGGATGACCACTAGACAGGCAAGGCTAACACCTGCTTCTTCCCTCTTGTCTAAGGCAATGCCAGGCACCTAAGAAAGCTTAGAGAAGATTTGCTCCTATATGTTCCTTTACTGTGCCATTTGTTGTACTGGAGATGTGTGTGCAGCTCATGGGTTCGAAGTTGACATGGATCAATTTCAGACAAATGATTGGCAGTGCAGAAAAATTTTGAGCATAAGAGTCAGATGGGCCTGACATGAATTCAAGTTTTTTCTTACTTTCCTTAGCTGTGAAATCTTTAATGATACACTTAAACTCTTGGTGCTTTGGTTTCTTCATCAGTGAATTTACATAAAGAATTTCACACTTAGTAAAGAGAAGTTTTTTGCAAAGATTAAGCAGAATCTATTAAAACACTTAGTAAGTATGCGTTTTTCAATAAATGGTACTTGTTATTAACTAATGACTTTTGTGTTTTGAATTACTACTCTAACCTTTGCTTTGGCCCAGTTTCCTTTCAATTCTACATATTCAGTTATTTTCTCATCTACATTTTAATAAAAGCTTGAAACTCAAACATCCTCAGTATATTAGAGATTCTAGTACCTCTTTGATTCACTTTTTCATTACACAAATGTGCATTAGGAATGGGAATAATATTCATTAACATGCCTCTCCAGCCTACAGGACCTACTCCACATCCACATAGGACAGGAAATCCTATTGTCATGGCCAGTTAGGCCCTGGATTGTTTTATGAAGAATCAAGACAATAGGTGATAAGAAATGGGAAGATGACTCTAAATGAAAACTATCACCCTGAACATTATTTACAGTTTTTGTAGATTAAAAACTCTGTTGTATTTTTAATGATATCAGATATGTAAAACTTGCTTTCCCAACAAAATTTTCATGAAACCAGTGACTATGTTATTTATTTTTTTTCTATCATCCCAAGAGCTTGGAATGGTGTTAGATTTGCAGAAAACATTAAAAAGTGTTTATTGCTTTGAGTCATTTTCTAGATTTGCCAGGGATTCTTGTCAAGCATTTATCAAAGAGATTCTTGTCAGTAGAATGACAAGATGTTGATCCCTGTGAAGGGAAAATAGTTTATTTCTTGTGGAACTCTCTGGGTACTACATTCAGAATGTTTCAAATACTCTTTGGTTATTTGCAAGGATTGCAGAAACTACATGTGAACAAAGAGAATCTTTCTTTCCATTTCCATTTTCTTTCTGTTTACTATCTTGTTTTTAAGAAACCCTACCCATGGAGAAGGTGTGTTTTCAACTAGCAGAATGGTAGAAGGAAATTTAGTAATGCTTAGTTTTAGATATTTCACCCATAGGAACTCTAATGAGATGGAAAAAAATTTCATTCACTTGTGACAATTTATTAAAAATTATTTTTTGCTATGAGTATAGCTGGAAGTTTCCATTTTAAATTGGATTAGTCATTTTAGCTAATGCAAAACAAAACAAAACAAAACAAAATAAAACAAAACAAAACAATAGATACACAAAAGCCAGTTAAACAAGTGTGAGTCCCTCCCTTCCCTGGAGATATTGGCAGGGTGACTCGTGTTCTGTGCAGCTTCTTGCTGTCCTCTTGATTCCTGTAGTTGCACACTTTTTACACAGTCAGCCAGAAGTTAGGGGTGAGGGGTGGGTGGACTGAAGTGGCATCCTAAAGGGGGAAAAGTGCTAAACAGACTGCTTAGCTTCCAGATTCCATTGCAAACCACATGGTGGTGTAAGTCAAGGTTAAAATACCTTCCCCAAACCTGGGAGAAACCAGGTAACCTCCAACACCCACTAAAGACATTCATGGCGAATGGTACTGTATAATGGACCTCTCAGTTTGCCCCTAATAAAGTTAGTGCAGAGGCCACTGTAGTGTGGTGTCTTGAGAAATGGAGGCATTTTGTGATGAGTGTAGTTTATAGTGTGTCCTTAGGATGATATTTTCAGAGTACTCAGTTTTAGATATGATAATTCACTAGTAGGGCTTGAAAATACAAATATCTAAGAATGTTTAAGATTATTATTTATTTTAAAATTCTAGAAGTTTCAGATAATTATTCATTTCACAAATTCTAGGAGATAATGCAAGCATAACAAAAATTTTCAGTATCTACAACGTGCCACAAAAGGCCATATGATTCTGAAAGATTGTGCATGTCCACAATATCAAGTTGGTTTCACTTCACTGTGATTAAAAACAAGAATCATTTGGCCAGCAGTATGAAGAAGCTAAATTTTTCTCTGTTTTAAAAAAGGTTTGTTATATTAATTATAAGTCTTTAAAAGTGCTCAAAAACTTCTATAGCTTGATTAACAAGAAATTTCTATTAGAGGAAACCATGCTGACTGGTTTCCTATCCTGGACAGAAGAACTGAATAGTTGCAGAAGAAAAGGAGAATGACGTTTGGCGAGTGAGATATCATCAGATGATGGAAAACAGCCCCCAAAACATAGGAGGTGTCATGGAGCCAAAACCAAGGGCAGGCAATCCAAGAGAATGTGGTAATTGTACTTTAAAATGAACTCTGACTTGGGATGTCACTTTGATGAAAAATTTACCATGCTTAGGTGACAGAAAGCATGTTAAAGACAGATATATTCTACTTTTTACTTCTATCATTTCAATGTATATGTTATTTAGCTATTTCAGAATGATAATTCAAAAATGTGTCTTGTGAAAAATACAAAAGTACACTGCATTATGGACCTTTCTTTCCTTGGAATTTTAGCCATCATTGCCTATATTTACACTGTGTCTTTCACAGTGGGGCATACATTGTTAATTAAAACAGACTGTTAATAAAAACCGACTGTTAATTAAAACAGAGCCCTCTAGTGGCAAAAGACTTGATTTAGTTATAATGGTCATGTGACTTAAATCTGTAGAAACTGTTTCCATGGCCTTTAACTCTATTTAATAATGTGAAAATCATCAAAAACAGCAAGTTAAAATGGAGTTCAAATCCTATTTGGACACGTTTGCTATAAAATATGAGGCAAGGGTGATAGAAACTTTGTCACTGTGGTATGTACAAACTCTTATAGATTACTGGGAAATATTTGCTCAATGTTGCTTATTTTGGGCATAGGTTATGTACTTAATCACTGTTGTGTTTGAGTTTTTTTCCTCTTGATACAATAAGCCATTAGGCTTAATGAAGTTTATTCTTAATTTAAGCAGACAGAGACTTCAAAGAAAAGAGGGTGGGGTTGTAAGTGAGTGAGACAAGATGGCCAAGTTGATACAAAAAATAACAAAATAGAGTAGGAAAATATCAACATGTCTTGCACAATCACTGAAAATGTGTCAATGCAACAATGAAGTTATTTTGAATAAGCATAAATAGAGCTGCAATAAATAATATAAGAAAATTCAGTAAAACTCTTAAATGTAATTTATGAAAAGAAACCATTCAATGGTTTCAGACTTGTAGTGATCAAAATTCATACAAATCACAATAAAGCAAAAATATTTCTTGTAGTGGGATATTTTCAGTCTTAAAATTTAGCCATCTGGAATTATTTTTAAAGGACCATACTATTAAATCTTTTGAAATAGTGCATTTTACTTTTAATGGGAAATCTGTATTTGATTGTAAAGATGGAACATTATGTCCTTGGCCTGGCTGTTTTTGAATTATAGGCTTAACATATAGTAGAGACCGAGATTCCAGCAAATTTATTTCAGGCGTGAAAACCTGGAGGAATAAATGCATACACGTGAATAGAGGAGTGTAACAATGTGATATCCACTTCTATCATAATGAATTCCATATAGCAATAGATTCCATCAGACTCCTTGTTTTATTATGAAGATGTTATGAGAGTAGAGTAAGTCAATGATGGTTGTAATTAGTCATTGGCAAATCAGGCTGTGTACTGTAATGAGATGCAAAATAGCTTATGGCAGATTCTGGTATGATTGGAGACTTCTGAGAAGATGCAAGATTGGAACGGAGAGACAAAAGATTATTGGAAGAGAATATCTGTTGCAGGTTTTTCTTTTCTTTTATTTATTTATTTTTTCTGGTAGAAATCTTTAGAAATTTCTGGCCTGGCCCAAATCATTTCCCCTCTAGGATCTTTGGCCTTTTAAACGATATTTCTAAGACTTAAAAGGAAAACTATATACCAGAAACATAAAATGTGTGAAAGACTTGGAGTTGTAACAGAGAATTGGGTTACTCATACTTGTGATGTGTCTATAATTGAGGTTGAATGTTTTCTACTGACTTCCTGTTACTGGTAATTAGCTTTGGAGAGTTGTCATTTTAAACTTGAAATTTCAAGCTTGTCCATGGTAAGAAATTGTTTGTAAGGTTTTTCTAGTGCTCACCTTCCTTAGCATACACCTAGGCACAATTTGTAGTCATAGCATCATGGAATCTTAAATAATTTTGTATGGCACAATGAAGTACAGGAGGTTAAGCCACTCATACAAAATCATTCATATAGAAAATATAAATATGTATCACCTATGGGAAAAAGTAGAAAAATACCTATACATTCAAATAGTTTCAACATTCAAATAGTTTTGTCAGAGATTTTGCCTAACAAGGTTTTAAAACTTCATTCACATACATCCAGATTTTACAGACTTTATTTTAAAAGTTTTGTTTTATAGAAACTGGTTTGAAATTTTAGAAACTCAAATTTTATTTAGGATTAAAATATTCCCATGCAAAAGGATATAAGAAAAAATTAGGTAAGAGACTATCAACGTAATTTTAAGCATTTATATGAAATACTTATAATAATTATTTAGAAAGTTCAATGTTTATGACATTTCCTTATATAACAATGCTATTCAGACACCATAGACAATGTTCAAAATATTTTTTAAGATTTTGAAGTATAATTTTTGCTGTAAGGAATAATCCATCAAAATTCAAGAACAGACTAAAAAAAGAAGAATCCACTTGGATTGAATACTTAAGATTTTAAATAACACACTTAAAATATCTAAATTAAAGAAAAACTACAGTAAATGCCATAATTCGGACATTCCTCAAGGTTAAGTGCTCATAAGTATGTAGCCAAAACTTAAATCATCCTGTTTTTTTCAAAATGTAGCTCTGATAAAAGAAACACGAAACAAACATTACATCCTTGTCAGCATGATTCAGTGAAATGAAAACTAATCAGTTACAGACAAATCAATTTAAATATTTCTGTTTTCTCAAAAAAGATTGTTAATCTGTAACAGCTAGTCACAATAAGGGTAGGAATAATTCCTTCTTTACAATCTATACTGTAACTATCGAGAGGAAGCTGTACTTTCTTGCTACTTTTGTCTCTCAGTTCTCAAAATGTCCTTTTGTATGCATGACATGCTTTTAAAAATTTTTGTGACTTGATCTTTTTAGCATACATTTCAAAAGCCAGTAATGATGCTATTTGTAGTGTGCATTATATTATTAGTGTTCTGTTTCCGCTGTAACAAACTATCAGATATTTAGTGGCTTAAAACAACACAAATATTTTATGTTTTAGTTCTGGAGATCAGAAGATTGAAATGGGTTTTGCTGAGCTAAGAAGATGACATCAACTGGATTGTAGAATTATATTTCTTCTGGAACCTCTAACAGAGAATGTTTCCTTTCTTTGACTTTCTCAGCTTCCAGAGACCACCTGTACCCTCGAGTTATGGTCCTTTTCTCCTCCTTTTTTGTTTTTTGGTGCTGAGGATAGTGGTGCCCACAGTCTGCTGTATGCTAGGTAATTATACCACTGAGCTGTATCTCCAGTTCCCTTCATCTCTTGTTAAACCAGGAATGGCACATCAACTCTTTCTCACTTCAAGTCAGATTTTGACTCTTCTGCCTCTCTCTTCTTGCCTCCTTCAAGGACCCTCGATTATATTGGGCCTCCCTGGAGAACTCGGGCTCATCGCCCTATTTTATGGTCAGCTAATTAGCAACTTTAATTCCATATACGATCTTAATTACTACGTAAAGTAACTTATTCCCAGGTTCCAGGGGTTAGGATATGAACATTGTTTTTATTTATTTATTGTTTTTGTAGGGGTGTCTTTTTTTGGGGGTCACAATAATTAATACCAATTTAACTTTCTTAGTTTAAAAGACACTTAATTTAACTAAAGAAGTTGAGATAATCCTCAATATGGTTAAAATATTTGTACCATTGAGCCATTTATGAGAGTAAGAGGCATGTTAGATAAGAAATTCTATTAATTAGGTAGATAAGAGTAATCAGGCTGAAATCCTCATACTGTTCCTAAGTGAATAATTGGTCCATTGAAACCATTGAGCCACAATATATTGTTAACAAGGCTGCCATACCAATCAAGGCCTATATTTTTCCTGAACCAAAAAATTATAAAATACCACATAAAAATCATGTAATAGGTTTTAAATTGGGAGGAAATTTTTTTTCTGACTCTAAACAATGTTTTATTGAAATTGGTGCTATTCCTATTTTCTCCTTAATTATAGAGAAATAAGGGAATGGAAATGTAAAGTGGTAAAATTTTAGTACTTCTTAACTGATCAAACTATATAGCTATTTAATAAACTGACAGAGAGGCAAGGCTTGATTATGTTAGGGAAGAGTTGCAGGATTATAGTTATATTTCAAAAATGGTGTGAGACTTGCATTTACCAGAACAGAACAAGGAAACTTAAGAAGTGATGGAGATAAAAATATAGGAAGGGGAGAAAAAGGACAGAGTGCTTTATAAAAGTCAATAAAAACAAAAATGTAAAAATGTAGTGCAATATATTATGAACAAAAGCAATAGAGCAGGGGGAAAAGTAGAGAAGGAACATGATAATTACACAGAAAGTGCAGAAATTTAAGAGTTTGAGAAAAACCAGATGTAGCAGGGAAAAGTACAAACGCCCAACATTGGGCAATGTAAGAGAAAGTCCAGTAAAATGGTGGAGTAACTGCGAGCCAGAAACATAACAAAGGTTAAAATAATGTTTGTTTTACTTAGCCTTAAAACAGGAATGGCCCTACTGCATTCTTATAGCTTTCCATCCAAATTAAAAATTTATGGTTAGTTCTACAGTGCCTAAGACTACTAAAACTTTTTACTTTCATACATTCAATTGGAAGCATTCTTTATAAATTACTGTGTGCTTTTTGAGTAAAGATGAAATTATTCAGATATGGAAAATTAACATGCATTGTAATCTTACCCCTCAGAAATGGACAAATACATGTTGACATAAAATTCCAATCTAGATGATTTGAAGCAATGAGACCTGTTTGCTGTGGCATGGTGTTGTGTCCAGACTCCAGGCAGAGAGATAAAGTGATATTTTTGGAATTCATTTTAGTTTTAAAATGATCATTAAGATTACAATATGAAAGTGCTCCATTTTTCACTTGGTGCACCAACTGGCTAGTCTCTTCTTTGAAAAGAAATCTAACTTTCAAGTATTTTCACTAATTAGGGATTTAGTGGCGTGAGATGGAGTTACCAAAATGGTGGAAAGCATAAAAATAATTTTATTTTTATTTGAAGGGATTTTACAGGTATATTTAAAGTGGTATTTAGGAAACTCTGACTACATGCTACTTTTCAGATAAAATGAGCTCTTTGGTATGAGGGACCACATCTAACTATCCTCTTTTAGAGACTTACATATATTCAAGAAGTGTTTGTTAAGATAGAAAATCTGATGCCAGACATGAACATGTAGCTTTAAATCTTTCATACTGCTCTGTCCCTTTGCCATTTTCCAAGTGGAGAGTGACAGATGTGTTTAGAGTGTATTTTTACACACAAAGATCAACTATATTTTAACGTACAATGTTCAGCTGTGTCTAGGTAGAATAATGCTACACACACTTGTCTCAGTCATTCCTAGGGAATCTAAGGTTCACAGATTGCTGTAACTAAGTGTACCACACTGATTATTTCATACCTTAAAACAAAAACATTTACACTTATTACTGAAACATATCAGATTATGAAGTTCTTTTAGTTGTCTTTATACTTATTGCTTTTTTGTGACAACAACTTGCTTGATTTCACCCAGAACAATTAAGAAACTAAAGAAAGATGAGATTTACTTTAGCAAAAGAAAGAACTAACAAAAGGAAGATTATTTCAGATGGCTTTAGAATTTCCTAGAATTGCTAAAAAAGAGTTGTAGCAATAGCAATAATGGTAAAGGTCAACAGCATCCAACCACCATGTACTAAATTCCCATTAGGTTTCAAGTACTAAGCGACCTCAACCCACTATTTTCAAAGATCAATCTTAATAGGTAGTTACTTTTATTAATCCCAAATTATGGATGAGGAAATGGTTTTCCACATGCCAAAGACTAAAGCTAGACCCATGTCTACCGCCATGCACTAAACTAAAGTCAAAATGGATCAAAGATCTAGATATTAAAACAGAAACACTAAATCTACTGGAAGACAAGGTAGCCAAAATCTTGAAGACATAAGTGTAGGCAAAGAGTTCATGAATAAAACAAACTGCACAGGAAGTACTTCAAAGAATCAACAATTGAGATCTCATCTTGTTAAAAAGCTTTTGCACATCAAAAAAAAAAATCACCAACAGAGTGAAAAGAAAATCGACACAATAGGAAAAAATTTTAGCCAAGTGTGCCTCAGACAAAGGACTTATATCTAGAATATATAAAGAATTGAAAAACATCAGGATCCCCAAATTTAAAGACCAAATCCAAAAATGGGCATCTGAGATGAACATGCACTTCTCAGATGAAGAAATACAAATGGCAAATAAATATATGAAAAAATGCTCAACATCACTGGTCATTTGAGAAATACAAATTAAAACAGCACTGAGATTCCATCTCACTCCAGAAAGAATAGCCAGGATCAAGAAATGAACCAATAACATGTTGGCAAGGCTGTGAGGAAAAGGCACTCTTCTTCACTGTTGGTGGGAGTGTAGATTGGTACAACCACTGTGGAAATCCATGTGGGGATTCCTCGAAAAACTAGGATTAGAGGTCCCATTCAATCCAGCTATTCCCCTTCTGGGTATTTCCCCAGAAGAAGTGAAAACATCATGCCACAACAATATATGTGCACTCATGTATATAACAGCACAATTTGTGATAGTTACATCTTGGAGACAAACCAAATGCCCATCCACCGTGGAATGGATAAAAAAGATGTGGTATTATTATCCAACGGAGTATTACTCAGCCATAAAGAAGGTTAAACTTGAGGCTTTTATAGGTAAATGGATGCAACTAGAGACCATACTCATGAGTGAAATAAATCAGACTTGCATGTGTAAATATTGTATTGTGTCCCTAATGTAAATGAAAAAAAAAGAGTAAATAGGATCCAGAATGTGCAATAGATATTATGAAAATGAAAAGAAAAGAAAGTGCTCAAAAGGAAAAGAAGGGAAAAGATTGTATATATTATATATATAGTATATATATACATATGTGTACATATGTATGTGTATGTAAATGCATACAAAATAGATAACTATGCTACTAATCTGTTAGTTCATCAAAAAGAACAGTTTATGTTTTCATTGTCTGATTGTTTGATCATTTTTTTCATGCCTAAATCTTGTAATCTGAACAACTACTTTCAAGATAACAATATGCAGTATATTAGCTAGTGTTACATTCCTATTGTTTTTGATAATCTGTATTGTTTTTATCCTTGCTTTGTTTTTAAAATAAAAAATAAAAAAGTAAATAATTTTTTCATATTCTATATATGGCAAAGCCAGCATAAAACTTATTTTGTGTAATGCCAGTAACACTTCACTTATCATTTTACATCTTTTATCTAGATAATTATGTTTCTTATAGTTCTTGGAGTCATTGAAAAGTATTTTACAACTTCGATAACTGTGGTTTGCAGCCATGAGATAGGTGAGAAAAACCCCAGCTGAAAGTGGTATTAGTACAGTAGACATTTGAAAACATTGAAAGAATTTCACAGGATGTGATGGTTTGATTTACTCCCTGTCAACTAGTTGCAGATTCTCTGAAGATGAGGAGAAAAAAAATCCCTCCATTTTTTTCATTGCCAGAACTTTCTCTAAAATCATGTTTCTACTGAAACATAAACTCATTTTGAATTACTTTTTGGAAAGTGTTGTTAGGCATACTTTTCCTAATTCATGACAAGTTTTATTTAGACAATATATATTTGGTGAGAATCTGTTATTGTCACGACACTGAAAAATATCAAAATAAATGCCAAGTTAATAATGTCACTATGCTCTGCACTGACACCACTCAATGCACATATAACATGACCAGTTTAAATGTTTCTAATAATCACATGAAAATAAAAAACAAATGTAATTAATTTTATAGATATATTTAAACTCATCATTTTAACATGTAATCAATGCAAAAATTATTAATGAGCTACTTTACAGTTTCTTTTTTTTTGTACAGTCTTCAAATCCTATTTTATGCTGAATAGCATATCACATTTGGGATGTCAAATTTTCATTAGAAATACTTAATATAAATTATAATTTCATAAAGCTGAGTTGGAAAAGTAGATTCACATGCCCAAGTTCTTTCAAAAGATATGTTTGGCAAAAGAAAAAAAAAAGGCAGGGGATTTAGCTCAGTGGCATAAGCGCCTGGCAAGCATGAGCTCATGCGTTCAATCCCCGGTACCAAAAAAAATAAATAAATAAATAAAAAAGATGTTTGGATGTTTTCTAATAGCTTTAAAATTTTAATTTAGATTAATTGAAATTAAATAAAACTAAAAATTTACTAGTCACATTTCAAGTGCTCAGTAGTCACTTGTAGCTAGTGATTATTTTATTGCACAATGCATATATTAGAAATTCTATTTAAATTCTGTACAGCTTATGCCCCTTCAGTGAGTACTACCCAAATGGACATATTTCGTTTATTGACTTGCAAGTTTTGACAAGACTATTTTATGTCTTGAAGATTTCTACTGTTTCACCCATTTAATTTAAGTCAGTTAATTTTGTGCTACATTTTATTTTGTATCTGCTGTAATGGTAAAATAAAACTCAAAACAAAAGTAATTATATTTTAGAACAGTAAGTTTATTTTAGCCTTGTTAAATTTTTCCATATTTTTCCTCTCTTATCCATTCTTATTCTACTTCCCACATCTAGAAATAAGAAAACAAAATCAAAGTATTTATAAATGGTTATAAATCAAGATAATCTTAGATAGTTTCCCTGTTACTCTCAAAATCCTTTAAATGGCATTGGTAATCTCTAGTTATTAGTAATGTAAATATTACCCATTACTAGAAAATGATTAAAAATAAAAACTTGGTTTCATAACCTTTGCTCTTTTAGGTTTTGCCAAATGCTATGTTGGGGCTCTTTGAGGGTGATGTCATGCCTTTTAGTGCTTTGCTGACTAATATCCCTGGATGTTCTTAAGATGGGAGTCAGGGTTGTAGGAGGCCAACCGTGTGATATCAGGTATGATATGGGAAGCCAGATATTGAAGGGCCAATAAGTGAATAATCCATACCAGGAAGTTTCATGGGACACTGTGTGTTGTAAAATTGTGTGTGTGTGTGTGTGTGTGTGTGTGTGTACACACACACACAATTTTATATATATATAAAAGGACCATAATATACTGCTTTATTGCAAACACACACACACACACACACACACACACACACACACACACACACGCATGCACCCCAGCATGGGAAATGGGTATCGTGGGAATAGTGTAATTCTCCTCAGCTTCAGTTAGTCACTGGCCTGATATTAGTGTCTGTTATTAGTTTGCCCTTCATTAGGAGGGTAGGGTACATTTGGGTTGATGCTATGATTTTTCATCTATCCAGTTAGGTCCACACATGCTGAAGATTCTCTAACTTGCTGTTATTGGGACCACAGAATTAATTTTACCTTTTGGGTAGTGATTAAGACCAAAGACAAATCAGGGCCTACCCTCATGACTTAGGCTTACCTTGTCTGAGATCTTGTCTATATCTGTTGATAAACATTTCAGTTACTTGAGTAGTGTTTAGTTTTGGGCTATTACAAATTAAACTGCTATGATTTGTGCACATAGGCTTTTGTATTACACATGTTTTCATTTATCGTGCATAACAAATAGAATATGATAGCTGAATCATATGGTCAGTATATGTTTAAGTTACTGCAAAGCTCTCAAACTGTTTTCCAAAGTACCTGTATCAGTTAACATTCTCAATTTATCAATAGTTTTACATTCATGGGTTGTAATTTTGATGTCACATCCAAGAAATTCCAATAAATCTTTGTCTAATCATAGAAAAAGTAAATTTGCATTGTACTTTAGGAATAAAAATCACTGTGCCTGGCTACTTTCTATTCCTTATCTTTTTTTAAGAGTGACAGTTCTCAGTCTAGACGATTACTACTCTTTCCATCACTTCCTGTTACTCTACCTCCTGATAACTGATGCCACTATTGTGACCACTGTAGAATTTCTTAAATTCCTGTCTGGAAGCTCCACCTATTTACAGTGAAAGCCTGGTCTGAAATTTTTGGTTTTCCTGTGTGAAAACATTTGCTTTCTATGATAAATCTCTTTTTCTAGGCACTTTATAGATAGCTTCTATATTCAGAAGGACTTTAAAAATTGGACTGTTTGGTGCCTTAGTGTACAGCACTCATATCTCCCTGAAAAATTTCATCTAGTTTAGTAGTTTCATAGTTTACTTTAATGTGATTTGTATATTAATGCATTTGTTATAATAAGAGTCATATTGCAATCCTGGTTTTTGTTTTAATGGAAACGAGCTGTTGGAGCCAGAAAAACTGGTGATGGTGGTGGTTTCACTGTTTTCATAAACTCTATGTCTTCATATCTAGCAAATGCAATACTATCTGATTTTTAAGAATACAATTGTTTTTCGTTTTTAATATAGGTATTTTTGGAAACTTTGCTATTAGCACAAGTCTTATACTTGTCCCTGAAATTGATTTGGAAAGCATGAAAGAGTACTGGTATTCAATGTATGAAGTCAGAGAAGGGTTACTCACATAATATGAGAATAAATAGTTCTTTGAAAGAGATTCACTTTCAAAGTGATTCTATGAGAGATTTTTCAAAGACCACAAGCTACAGACATTCAAATAAATGTGGAGAAAAATCCTCCAACTGTTGCGGCAATGAACTAATTAAAAACATGTCAGATACAGATAGAAGGGGATTCTTAAAGCAGTTTTTACCATTACAATAAAATGGGGTACCAATAAAAGCTGGTACCAAGGCTAATAGGAGATAGGGGAATGAAGACTTATAATATTCAACTGTATTAAGAGGAAAGTAAAAGGCATTTATTAATCAACAGATTGATTTTGAGTCAGCCTTATCAGTAGGACATTCTGAGGAACATCTTGGTTTTCTTTAACTCAGAGTCCTATGAAAATGCCAAAAGTATTTCATAGAAACAAATACCGTTTTAACAAGAGAAGTTAGAAGATGACTATGTGATTTTTTATTATTGTTTTGATAAAAAGCATATAACATGAGGTCTATTCTCTTAATAAATTTTAAGCTTACATTACAGTATTGTTAACTAGAAGGACAATGCTAGAAAATTTTCATCTTGCTAAACAGACTTTATAACCATTGAACAGCAATGTTTCATTTTTCCCTTGTGAAATATTTTTTGCTCAGTGACTGCCATATATACTAGTATATTACTGTAATTTATTATGTCATTAAGTTTTGTTAATGTTACATTATATAATTTCCTCTTTTATGGCTGAATTTTCTATTGTCAGCATATCTACATACTTTCCATCTTTCTGCATTCTTTAATCCTTTCATCTATCAATAGGCATTTAGATTGCTTTGAACTCTTGGCTATTGTTATCAATACTACAAAAAACATGGGAATATTTATATCTTTTCAAGTTCTTGATTTCAGTTGTTTGCATAAATACTCAAGAATGGGATTGTTGGGTCATATGGTAGTTCTATTTTTAATTTTTTGAGTAAACTCCTTACTGTTTCTGATAATGACTGTGCAAATTTTCCTTTGTACCAACTGTGTACAATAGTCCCCTTTCCCCCCATTTTTCCAACACTATTTTTTAAAAAATATTTATCATTCTAAGAGGTGTGAGGTGATATATCATGATGATTAGTGGTGCTTAGGACTTTTGCACGTACCTATTGATCATTAGTGCGCTTTTGGAGAGACTACTCATTCTTAAATTGGGCAATTTGATCTTTTACTACTGAATTGCATGAGTTCCTGTACATTTTGGATATGAACACCTTATCAGATATATGGTTTGAAAATACTTTCTCCTCTTCCATAGGTAGCCTTTTCACTCTATTGATTATTTCTTTTATTCTGCAGAAGTTTTAGTTTGAGATGTCACCACTGTTGCTTTTATTGTATGTGCATTCATTGTCATATCCAATAAATCATTGCCTAAACTAATGTTTTGAAGATTTTTCCCTATATCTCCTGAATAATTTTTATACGTTTTCACATTTAACAACAAAAAACTTTATCAAACTACAAATTTTAAAATGAATCACTTAATTTAAAAATAGGGCTATTTTAACTTTATTATTCTTTAACCAATTCTTTCAAAAATGCACTTTATTTTTGAAATGACAGAGCAAATCATTCAACTGTGAACTAGCGAACAGAAGTGGGTTGGTACCCAAGGGCCAATCCTTATCATGGATATTTAAATGTTTTAAGTTTTATGCTTACATTTTTAATCCATTTGAATTGTCTTTTGTGTATGCTATAGAGAAAGATCCAATTTTATTCTTTTGTAGATGGATTTCCAGTTTTCCTAGAATTGATTATTGAAGAAACTATCCTTTCCCACTGTGTATTCTTGCTCTGTCCAAGATTAAAATATCTTACCTTTTTCTTCTTTGTTATCCAATTGGTTGAGATATAACTATTCATAGTTGTATTAGTCAGCTTTTTTGTTGCTGGACACAATATGCAACATGCACAACTTAAAGAATACAAGGTTTGATTTGACTTTTGTTTTCAGAGTATACAGTCTATGGTCAGCTAGCTGTAAGGCAGAAATATCAGAGAGGAAAGGCACTGTGGAAGAAAGCTTCTCACTTCAGAGCAGCTGGAGGGCCAAGCAGAGGAACAGCACCTGAAGAAAGGGCAAGGGGTCAGACAGAGACCCAAAGCCACACCCCCATGAACTACTCAGACACACTGGAAAGTGTGCAGCACACATGCCCTGGTCGGCTCCCAAGCCAATGAAGTCGACGCAATCTACCTTAATTGTCACAATAGTCTCTAGTAATCTCTATTTTTAGAAAACGAATTTATCTCTAGTTTGTCTGTTCTATTTCAATGTCTGCATCACTGTCTTCATAGCGTTATAATACAGCTTTGTAATCTTCTAAAAAATTTTTGTGACCTCACCAATAATGCCTCTTCTTTATATCTGATTTTTAAAATTTGAATATTCTCTGTTTTCACTTTGTCAATTTGGTTGCTCTTCAAAAAAACAAAACAACAACAACAACAACAAAAAAGCTCATGGTAGCAAAGTTCTATTAAAAGTAGGAAAAGAAACGGTCTCTGCAGAGCAAGTCAGCCAAGTAAAGTGTGAGGGTGGGCCACCATGCAAGAGAGAACACAGTGGCCAAAATCTCAGTTCTGCTGGTTTGCCTTTTCTTGATTTTACTTATTTGGGTTGCAACCTTTATTTCCTCTCTTCTAATGTAGGGCTTGGTTTGTTCTTTTCTATTTTGTTAGGCCATAGTGTTAGATTGTTGATTTGAGATCCTTCTTTTTCAGTGTAGTCATCGAGTGCTGCAAATTTCTTTTACATAGTATTTTTTGCTATATCCTGTAACTTGTGGTACATAATATTTTAATTTCCATTTATTTTAAGACATTTTCTAATATCCTTTTCAAACTTCCTGTTTTTTCCATTGGTCATTACAGTGTGCTGTGTTTCCAGTTTTTGTGAACATTCCTATTTTTCTTCTGTGATTAGTTTTTTATTTCATTCCATTATTGTTAGAAAAGATTTTAAATATGAACTCAGTCCTCTTAAATTTGATATGCTTATTTTGTCTATCTGACATACGATCTATTCTGGAGAGTGTTCCATATATGCTTCAGAAGAATGTATACTCTGCCCTTTTGGATAATACATTTTGGGTATGTCCGTTAGGTTTATTTGGCCTATAGTGCCAGCAGAGTATTCTGCTTCTTATTGAAAATCATGTTGAGTACCCTGGTTACTCAACTCTCTGATATTCCATCCATTATTGAAAATGAGGTACTGAAATCTCCTACTGTTATTCTGTTATTATTCCTTTCTTTAAATCTGTCAATGTTTGCCTTATACACTTAGATACTGTGATTGATTGACTATTGATGTTACTTACACGTCCCTTCCAAAATGCATGCTGACATTTTTTTTTTTTTTTGCCCTTGTAACAGTGTTAAGAGATGGGACTTTCAAAAGGTGATTAGGTCATGGAGGCTCTGTCATCCTTAATGGATTAATGGTGTTACAGGAGCTGGGTTAATTATCCTGAGAACGGGTTCCTGATAAAAAGAATGAGTTTGGCTCAGTTTCCTCTCTTTGTCTTGTATATGCTCACTTGCCTTTCTGCCATGTTATGACGCAGTGGTAAGACCCATATGAGATGTGACCCCTAAAAGTTAGGCTTCTCAATCTCCAGAACCATAAGCCAAATAAATGTCTATTGCTAATAAACTGTTCAATATATCGTACTCTATTATAGCATCAGAAAATGGGGTAAGTGGAATAAATATGGGATATGTGGGATAAATGTGTTCAAGCTGGGGGGTATTTTGAAGGGTATTGGTGATGTATTCTTTACTGCAAAATATTTTTAAAATTTAAACATTCACTGCATGTTTGATCACACCTTGTATATGAAATATTTGTAGCTATAAAAGTATATTTCTAGGTGATAATTTAAGTTTCATGACATACAAAATTCCACACTTTTATTTTCCTCTACTTTATGAATATCACAAACTACATATTTTGTATATTGTATATCCACTAATGTATTTTATTTTTTGTACAGTACTTTTATCTTCTTTTTCACCACCAGTTCCTTTTTCTTTTTCTATTTTGGGGTGCTGAAGACAAAACCCAGGGCTTACCATACTAGGTAAACACTCGACTATCGAGCTTGCCCTCAGTCTTTATTTTTAACTTCTGTATTAGAATTGAGTACATTACATACCACCACTACAGAATTACAGTGTTCTGTATTTGTCTATATAATATATATGTATTCACCAAGGAGCTTAATATTTTTATGTTTTTACATTTATGTTTAGTATATTTTTGTTTCACTATAATGTCGTTAGCATTTTTTTTTTTTTTAGTATTTCTTATAAGGCAAGTCTAGTGGTCATGATCTTCCTCAGCTTTTGTTTGCCTAGAAAGTCCATCACTCCTTTATTTTTGAAGGACAGTTTTTCTGGGTATAATATTCTTGACCCCCCCCCCACTCCCACTCTTGCACTTTGTGATTATTTCTTGTCACTCATTTCTTGCCAACATACTTTTTTTGCTGAGAAATTCACTGACAGTTTTAATGGATACCCTGTTGTACATGGTGAATGGCATTTATTATCCTATTTTTGAAATTTTGGTCGTCTTTTACTTGTGAAAGTTTGATTATAATGCACTGTAGAATAGGCTTCTTTGGAGTCCTCTTATTTGGGGCTATTAAGTTTCTAAATCTGGATGTTCACTTTTATTCACAGATTTGGGGAGCTTTTGGCCATATTTTTAAAAATAAGCTTTCTGACCACTACCATCTTCTTCCAGTCCTCCTGTAACATGTATATTTGTCTTCTTGATAGTATCTTGCAAGTCTTTTTGGATTTCTTCCTTCTTTTCTTATTCACTCTCCTTTGAATTTCGATTATCTGTCTTCATGTTCACAAATTCTTTCTTCTGATGTAAATCTGCTGTTGAACCCCTCTAGATTTTTCAGTTCAGATATTGCATTTTTAAACTTGTTTTGTTTTTTTTAAAATAATTTATATCTCTTATTTTGTTTATTGAGCACCATGATGATGGTTTTTGGTTATTTGTTAAACAATTCATACACTTTAAAAAATAATGCACACACCTCCATTTGAGTTAGATGCTGTAGACTTATTTAGTTCATTTGATTGAATAATTTTTCTTGCTCTTTATTCTTCTTCTAACTGTTGATATTTCTGCATTTTAAAATACAGCCATAGGCCATTGCCACTGTCACCACGACCCAGGTGAATGGTGCAGGAAACCTCAGAGAACAGTGCCTATCCTCGCTGCTGCCACAACTGAGGTGAACTATGCAGGAAGGCCCAGAAACCAGAGGGAATGCCAGCGACATGGTAAGGTCCCAACTACGGCTCACAGGATGGACAGGTGGGACTAACAGTGTGGAAAAGTGCAAAGAAACAATAACTATATGAACAAAGATACGTGGAATAGAAGCAGGTATGTGGGGTCACATACCTGTTCTCTATCTCTCTTTTTTCTTTTTCTTTCTTTTTATTTTCTAATTTTTTTTAACCGTTTTTTCTCTATTATAAACAGCTGGGTAGAACTCAAGCCACAGAAAACTAATCCCACCACCCAAAACCAAAGACCAAGTTTGGATAATCTCTTGCTTATTCCTTCATTGTTTTTCTTCTACCCTCTTCTCTAGTTTCCCAAAGTTTGTGTGCTCATCTTTTGTGCTCCAGCCTTGCTTCTACTGTCTTTTCAGTTATAAACATCATCGGTCATTTGAGAGATGCAAATTAAAACAACACTCATGTTCCATGTCATTCAAGAAAGAATGGCTGTCATCAAGAAATCAATCAATAAGAAATGCTCTAGGGACTGCGGGGAAAAACAAACTCTTCTCCACTGTCAGTGGGAGTGTAGACTGGTGCAATCACTGTGGAAATCAGTATGGAGTTTCCTCAAAAACTAGGATTAGAGAATCCACTGGATTCAGCTATTCCCGTTCTGAGTATCTTCCCAGAAGAAATAAAAATATCATATCTGGTGCACATATATCCACAGTAATATACAGGTACCAATGTTTATAGCAGCACTATTTGTAATAGCTAAATCCTGGAAACAACCCAAATGCCTATCAACTGAGGAAATACGATGTGGTGTTTTTATCCAATGGAGTACTACTCATCCATAGAGAAAAATAAACCTAAGACTTTTATAGGTAAATGGATGCAACTTGAGACCATATTTATTAATGAAATTAATCAGACTCTCATGTATAAACATTGTATTGTTTTCATGGGGTGAGAAACTGAAAGAGTAAATAAAGTCTAAAATGTAAAATGGATACTGTGAAATGGGAAGAAATTGTTAAAAAGGAAAAAGGAACTGGAATGGGGATAAAGGGAAAGGAAGGAAGGGAAAGAAAAATGCAAATTAGTTATACTATTAGTGTCTGTTCAAATAAAAGGAAGGTTTGTGCTAATATTGATTGGAGAATTTTTATGCCCAAATCTTGTACTTGGAATAACTACTTTAAGGATAATAATATGCAGCGTATTAGCTGTTGTTATTTTCCTATCATCTTGTTATGAATTTTTTTTTACCTTTTTTCCATAAACAAAACAAAACAAAACAATACAAAACATGTTTTTCAATTATAATGAACTGGCTTCATGCAAGGAGTTTTACCAATCAGCCAGGCCAGTGATACTGGGGGCTTCTAATCTTTTCTGTGGATGCAATCTTGGCTACAAGTATAGAGAAGCATAGTTAAAAGGATTTTCACCTTTCCTTTTTTTCTTCCTTCTTTCCTTCCTTCCTTCTTTTTTGGGGTGGTGGGGGGAGGGGGATCTTGTAATTTTGTGCTTTACTTTGTATCTGTCTGTTGTGGTACAGTCCTCTGGAACAGCAGCACACTCCAGCTGTTTGTTTGTTTGCTTGTTTGTTTGCTTGTTTTTAGCAGCCTCCAAACATCTAGAGTATGTCAAGTCTCGTCAATGCTCTGACTGAGGCAAGACAGAAGTTAGCCCCTTGGGCAGCCCCTGTGGAAAGTCAGAATCTTGGATGAGTGGTCCTGTTTTTCATTTTGCCCTCTAGGAGGCGGTTGGGAGCTGGGAGTTTCCTTTTGACTATGTGATTATGTGACTGTGGGAGAGGTCATGGTTGGAACATATGAATTTCCCACTGATTGACACAATGTTAGCCTAGTATTAGGAGCTTCCTATTTGGTTTCTAGGTTCATTTTTTATAAAGGGGATTGGTCTAGGCATTGTTGTTGAGTCATTGTGTCCATGGGTGGAAGAAGGTCTGTGCCTTTCTAGTCAGTCGTGTTACTGATATCACCTTCTCTAACTGCATAATTTCTAAAGAACTTGCTCCTTACAGGTCAGACGCTTCTCAGAGACCTTAGAACAGGTTACTTTATCAAGACTTTGAGACCAGTACTGCACTTGCTAAAAGAACTTTCTGTGAAGAGATCGTAGAATTCAAATTTCAATGTAGCTATAAGATTTGTGCCTAGATCAA